>JAABOM020085831.1:0-30270 GCA_011800125.2 Solanum clarkiae | reverse complement strand
ATACATTGTTGAAAACATGTACAATTTTACAACAGATTCTAGTAGCAATATGATTTATGGAATTCATTTACAACTTTACTCATAAAAATTTATATTTATGCTGACTATATTTTATGGAAAAGAGCTATATTATATTTGTCCTTATACCTTTTTAGTGTACGTTTTTCTATTTTTCCTCAACTTGATCTTTAGTGGGTTTCTTTCTTTCCTCTTTTCTAAGTCGGTTTTGGATTTCTTGCTTGACTTGTTCGGATGGTGGTTGCATATTGTTTCATGATGAATAGTATCATATTACATTGTGTTGTATTGTATTATTTTGATGTATATAATATTTGGATAGATTGTATCATTTTTGTCTTTACATAATGTCATATATAAATAATTTGAAAGATAAACCATTAAACCAAACAGTGTATTTAAACTAATACCAATAGTCACAACACAATAAAAAACGTAATAGCCAGCCAAACAAGGTCACACACTGTAAATGTGAATGTTAGTGGGTAGTAGAGGTTTTGAATAAATTCTAAATATTTATTTGGTTGTTGAGGCAAAAGACAGAAAAAGCAACGGTACGTGCATCCGGTTACTGAATTCCATGTGGTTTTGAATGAATTCCAAAATTTCATTTGGTTTTGTATATGAGACTGAACTCATGAAATTCTTCTGTGCAAAAAAGAAGAGCTCTCACTCTAAAGTAAATACTTTAGTTAAAAGCAATACAACTTTAGCAAAAATAAGTTTTGGTAGTGTTCCCTTCCTCATCCACTAATAATGTCACCCAAACTACACCTCCTTTTTGAGGCTTAGTTGTTTTGATATAGAACCTAACCAAGATTAGGGTCGAACCCAAACGAATATGGTAAACTTAGAAGAATTTAGTATTGCAATTTGAGTTTATTAACCAACTTATCTCCTCAAAAGGGTGGGAGGGGTTAATAATAACTAATGAAAGTAATGTTAAACTAAAACAAGTGTTTAAACCAATATGGAGAGAAACTAGAGTATTGTGTTCCCCATGACTCCCTAACTTAATATCATCGGATAATCGAATTCTTTTCTAGTGTGTAGCATGCAGAATGGTAACTTAAGTTCACCAAACACTTTGACCCAGGTGAGAAGAAAATTTCACTACGTGATTTGGTCTATCCTCATAGTGTGACATTACTAACCCTTTCCTATTGTCCCAGTACAACCTTCCCTTTGCCCAGTTCGGTTGATTAGATGAGAAACATTGATCAAATCCTATTAATTAATCTTTCTTCCTATTCATTTCTACCTTGGTCTAGTCAATAATACTAGGCAGGTTCTAATATTGCACACCATTAAAAAGCATTCAAAACAAGTAGAATTAATTAACACATGCATGCACAGTTTTCAAGAATATGAATTATCTAGTTTTACCTTGTTAGTTTTTCATGGTTCCCACAACCCTAGTTATGAATTTAGCTACTTATGGTTTTAGTAAATGCAAGACTCATGAATTTGAATAACATAATAGAGCACTTACACAATTGAATTAAGCACTAAAAAATCCAAAGCTTCAATGAGAATCATAAGATTGTAATTAGAAGATGAATTTAAAGTTTACAAGTGTTTCTTAACTCTCTGAATTTAAAGTTTACAAGTGTTTCTTAACTCTCCAATGTTTTTCTCTACTGTCTCTTGCTCTAACTTCGCTGAGTCCCCAAGAAAAATAACCTAAAAACCTATTTATAATGTTTAAAATACAAATCCAAAATAAAATGGGACAGCTGGATTGGCAGGCTTTATGAGGTGCTCTTTGCGCCGTATGGAGATTTACGACTCGTAGTCGAGCTTTCATACTGTGTTTCTTTAATTATGGACTTGTCTTCTACGTAATCCCCTCTACAGACCTTAAAAGGTTCTATGACCTGTAAGGGGTTCTATCTGATGAAATTTCTGCAAGTCTACTTTCAGATCCTCAAAGTATGAGACTTGGTCTACGACTCGTAAAGTATTTTACGACTCACAACATGCTCATAGACCAAACGTTAGAAATCCAGCCTTCACTAGAATTGCACATGAAACCTCCTTCACGGCATATAGAATACTCTACGACCCGTAAAAGGTCTCGTGAATCCTCAAAATCAGCAACTTCTGCATATTTTGCCCAAAATCAATGCCAACCCAAAACTCCTGTAAAACAAACATAAAAACAAATCAAACCTACTAACATCGTATTGATGACACACAAAATTCCAAGTTTTAAGCATGAAAAGTGTTGTATTTTGAAAGCAAATTAACACCCTCAACTTAAAATTGTTATTTATCCTCAAGTGACAGACTCAATATATATAAGCAGCATAATAACACACAAGCCTCAATTTAATGGCATACATCTCATCATACTTAAGCATAGACACCCAGACAACTTTTCAAAATACAACAAGATAGTTATCCAGCAAACCAACACGGATCAGTGCATATGTGTCATAACCCTAGACTAGGTCCTAGACATGACACGACGAATGGAAAGCCCGAAGGCGAACCAAACAAGCCTCTTAGCATATTGTTTGCACATCCTTGGGTTTGCAGAAATAATGAAAGATAAATAAGCACATAGAAAATAATTTCTAAGGGAAGCAGGGCTTTGGATTCACATTATTGGAATGTTATAGGGAAGAGGATAAATATGAATCATATACCAAATAAGTCTAAGGGACGGATAAGTATGACTCACACTATGGGGGCATTTAGGCACTTGGAACTTTCATCACTTTAAACTATAATCAATAACATCAAAGAGCTTCACATGAGGGATTGGGTCTAAGGGATAAGTCTCTATAAAATCTCAACATCAAATTATGGGTACAAAATATAGTATCCAACAATACCTCTAAGTATGAATAGTATGGGGGCTAAGACATGTTCAAGGCTCACCCTCAAACTAGCAAGTAAAGTTGAATAAAGTCTCAACATAAGATAAAAATCGAGTATCATCCCTGAACTAGAGGACTCACCAATTCTCTTCTTTCAATGATCAAAGCTAACTAAATATGATGAGCGCCAGTCCCTTCATGGTGAAATCATGTAGGCATAGAGTATGTATTAGTACTTGAAATGTACTAAGTATGTCGAGTGCAATACAACAAGGAAAGCAAGCCATAGTAATCGAAATACATAAACATAATCAAAGACGTAAGCTCAATATGCCATGCATGATCAATGCTTAAGTTAAAACATATGTGAAGGTAATCATACTTGCAAAACTCATAAAATAAACATAATAAAGTGGGATGAGTAGCTCATCCATATACCTTGTACTAGAGGGTGAGGAATATCATGTAGGTCATAATACTAAAGAACCATCATAAATCATCATAATAGAATATCTTGGGGACATGAGCGGGACATGAGCATATATAAGGAAAACCATAGATCAAGAGTGACATATACCGTAAAACTTTGGGGAGTTCATAAAAGATAGTGAGAAATACTAGGTGTCATAATAACTAAAATATTAATATTCTTGGGTGAAAAGTACATCACTTTACATTAAATACTATCTTATTATGAAAGGAACATTGGCAGTCGTACTGGAGAACACCTTACACACTTGTAGAAATCATTATGTACCTTTAGGGGAAAATATCATTTGAATTTTTGAAATAAAGAATAATAGGAAATTTAAATCACCTTTGGACATAACATAAAGGAACCGTTTAATCATCATAAAAGGGACAACTTAGAACCATAAGGAGAACTTGAACATGTGTGAGAGCAACCTTTAACCGACATAAATTATTTGAGCTAGGCCATGGAGTCCCGATGTTTTCTCTACGCCAGATGAAAGGGGGAAGTCATTTGTCGAGGAGACCTCCTAAGATGCCTAAGTGGATCCACAAAAGCATTGATATTGAGCAACCTCCATTATCGGTTGGTCTATAAATCGACCTCTACTAGCGGGTAATTCCTATTTCTTATGGTGGTATGTAGTCATGGAATAATAGGATTCTACTAAAGTTTCTCACCTCTTCTTACGGGGAGCTTCCGCATCCATCCCAAGGTCCACTCAGTGCTAAGTAAACTCTCACGGAATAATCATAGGGAGGAATCATGAAATTCATTAGTGGAGAGGTATTCTACTAACCCATCCCATAAACCTTGTTAAACAATGGAGGGGAATTCTTCTAATCCATCCCATGATAAAATTTTGAATATTAATCATCATCATAAGAATAGCTCCTATACCTTGGTTAAGCCTCTACTATCGGCTAGCATCATAATCTTGGCTAAGCCTCTACTATCGGCTAGCATCACCATTATATCCCTCTACTTATGGGTCATCATTTCATATCCCTCTACTAATAGGTCATCATTTCATATAACTCTACTAATGGGTCATCATATGAAACAACCTCAAAAAGTTCTCGAAAATGCCCAAAATTATAATTTTTATATATCTCAAAATTCATGCGTGATTTTGAAAATATAACTTCATATCCTTGATCAGGGGATAGAATTGAGTGGGAAATGAGTATACCTTGATTTTAGAGCAATCATATCAAAATTTAAAAATCCAAATATGCAATTTCCAGAGAGTTTTTTGCGCTCCTGGCCCGATGCGCCAAGGGCGCGCCTCTGTGTTATTTTTTCCCAGTTTTTATTTTTCGGTCCAAGGATTTTGGGTCTTGGGCCTTAGTCTTTCCATGTGTCAAAATACCTATACTTAGCCATATCTTAACACCATATCATACAAGACATTCCCCAATACTCTTTCAAATACTTAGACAAATATTTCACTCAAAATTCAAGTGCCAAATCTCTTTCCGGATCTTAAGGAATTCATTCAAACTTCAATTCTCCATTCAAATCTTCACCAAGGAATTCTCCAAAATCAAAGTATGTGGGTTTCAACTATTAAATCCTGTAACCCATGGTGCCCAATCCTACTTTTTACATAAATTGCATGTTTCTAAGTTGATTTACTTATGGGTCTTGCTTATTATGAATTTAACTATGAACTATGTTGGGGTTTCATAAAAGTGTGACTGTTTAATCATGTTTTGAGTTATAAATTTATGATTTATCTTGAGATTTGATGAAGGGTCTTGATGTATATTGCATGAGGGTACTACCAAGTGTTGGTGGATTGATTTACTTTAAGTTTTCTTGGATGGTTTCACTCTTGAATTTCGTGACTTTATACTAGCATTTCATACCTACCAAGTGTTTAATGAAATATTCCGTTTTGGATTCTTGAGCTATTGATGATCCGTTGTATGAACTATTACTTAAATTACTTTATGATGATGAAAGGAAGGTATATAGGTGTTGATTTCATGAAAAGTGTCTATAGTGTTGAAAGTTGACCATGCCTCGTTCGGGGGTAGTAGGCTCAAACTACCATGTTGAGGGGTATATACCTCAATTGCCTTGCTCGGGGGGTGGTAGGACCGTGCAACCATGTTGGGGGGTTTATACCTCAATCGCCTCGCTCGGGGGGTGGTAGGCCCGTGCTACCATATTGATATACCTGAATCGCCTTACCAAGGAGGTGGTAGGCCTTGGTTTCTAATGATGGTCTTCTTCTTCACATGTAAGATGTTCTGTATAAGCTTGTTTTACTTTAAGCATCACTCATACATGTCATTTGTTATTATGCTATCTATTGCTTATGATATTGCATTTCGCCCATGTTTCCTATCTCTTGCTGCATTGTATCCTACATACTTAGTATATTCAAGCGTAATAACACATAATTTATGCCGACATGATATTACCATGTATGAACTAGAGGCCCACTTGATCATCTTCCTCCTCCACGTGGCTAGTATTACCTTCGAGAAAGCTTAGGTAAGGAGAGTCTTAGTGAGCCACGTGGCTAGTCCTCAAGGACAGTGTCTTTGATCTTATGTTATATGTAAAGACTCTCTTTCTTTTGATGTATGATTTTGACTATGAGGGTGAGCTTGGAAAGTTGTCTTGGCCCCCGCTCAAACTCTAAGCTTAGAAGTGCCATTGGACAAGATATGTACTATGCTTGAGCTTGACTCTTAGATGTTTTATGTTTTGAAAGAGTTCCCCGAGCACCTTATCCTTGTTTATGAATTCTTCTTGTTGTCCAAATGCTTTCGTGATCAAGGATGTGTAATGATATATTAAGAGGCTTGTTTAGGGTCCCTTCGGTTCTCCATTTGCAGTGTCACGTCTAATCCCTTGGCTTGGGTCGTGACAAATTTGGTATCAGAGTACTAAGTTGTAAATGATCCTCGGCATCCAATATACTATGTTGATTAGAGTCTTGTTTATGGTTGTGTTGTGCGCCACAACTATTATGAGATATTTTTGGAAATGTTCCCTTCTTCTTGGTCTATGTCATGCTGTAGAAGTTAGGTAAGGCCTCCCCTTTAACAAATGTTCTTTTCCATTTTTAGATCACGCCTAACATAAGAGGAAGAAGAGCTCGCACACCCGAGGAATAACCAGCTCATGGAGAGCTATGGGATGCTCTCACCTTGCTAGCTCAAGCCATGGCTAATCAAGTCAATCAAGGGGCCCAAACCTCTGATGCTCCTACTCCGGCATCTCGCCTAAGGGGCTTTATGAGGATGAACCTATCAGAGTTCTATGGGTCTAAAGGTGGATGAGGACCCGCAAGAATTTTTGATGAGGTATACAAAGTGTTGGCTATTATGGGTATAAGGTCGCAAGAGAAGGTGAATTTGGAGACATACTAACTCAAGGGGGTGGCCCAAATATTTTACCCAATGGAAAGCAGAGAAGGGGAACAACAATGTGATATCATAGGAGGAGTTTAAGACGGCTTTTCACAAGCAGTTCTTCCCTCTTGAGCTTATGGAGCTAAAATGATGAAGTTCATCAATTTGAAGCAAGGATCCATGAGTGTGAGGGAATATTCCCTCAAGTTTAACTAACTCATTAAATATAGTCCACACTTGGTTACCTACCCAAGGTCTAGGATGAACAAGTTCGTGAATGGTGTATCTGATATGGGAATGAGGAGTGCCGGACCGTTATGTTGATTAGTGATATAGATTTATACCAATTGATGACTTATGCCGAACAATTGGAAGGGGAGAAGTTGAGAAAGAGAAGGGTAAATGAGGCTAAGAGGGCCTATTTTGAAGGAAGGTTCCAAAGTCCCAAAGGTGGCTGGTTTCATCAAGGCCAAACATCCTCCAATGCTACTAATGGAAGGCTTGCCAATGAATACCCAAGGACCCAAGGTGATAGTGGTGTGGTGCCTAATTCTATGTGTCTAAAATGTGGTAAGGGTCATGGTGGCCCATGCTTGAGGTATGCTAGTGGTTGTTATGGTTGTAAGAAAGTGGGTCATAAGGCGATGGATTGCCCTCATAACCCGAACAAGGGTAAAGATATTCGTCCACAAGGCCATGGTGAAAATGCAGTTCCTTTTGGGAGAGGAGATCAACAAGGTGGTGTCCAAAGGAACAATTAGTTCTATGCACTCCAAGAGAGACAAGGGCTTGATGAGGTACCCGATGTCATCACCGGTATGTTAAAAGTCTTTGATTTTAATGTGTATGCATTGATAGACCCGGGTGCCACCCTTTATTTTGTTACTCCTTTTGTTTCCAAAAAGTTTCATGTTGAGATTGAATTTTCGTATGAGTCTTATGAGGTATCTACTCTCACTGGTGCATCTGTTGTTGCTAGAAAGGTCTATAGAAATTGTCCCATTTGCATTTTGCAAAACATTTTGCCTTATGATCTTGTTGAGTTAGATATGGTGGATTTTGATATCATCCTTGGGATGGATTGGTTACATATATATTATGCCTCGATTGATTATATAGCCCGTAGGGTCAAATTCCAATTCCCAAATGCACCCATCCTTGAGTGGGAGAGTCATGATATGGTGGTCAAGGGTAGGTTTATCTCTTGCATTAAAGATCAAAAGTTGATCTCTAAGGGGTGCCTTTATCATCTTGTGAGGGTTGGGATGTGGATTCCAAAGTCCTTCCTATAGAGTCAGTTCTGGCGGTAAATGAGTTTGTTTATGACTTTTTAAAAGACCATCCCAGTGTTCCTCCAAAAAGGGAAATAGATTTTGGTGTAGACCTCCTTCTCGATACTCAACCCATTTCTATTCCCCCTTACCATATGGGCCCTACGCAGTTAAAGGAGTTGAAGGAGAAATTGAGTGAATTGTTGGAGAAAGGTTTTATTAGGACTAGACAATCACCTTGGGGTGCACTGGTGTTGTTTGTGAAAAAGATGATGGGTCATTTAGAATGTCCATTGACTATCGGCAACTTAATAGGGCCACCATAAAAAGAATAAGTATCCTCTACGAAGGATTGATTATTCACCAACTTTAAGGGGCTAGTCACTTCTCTAAGATTGATCTTCGGTCAGAGTATCATCAAGTGAAGGTGAGGGAGTGTGACATTCCCAAGATGGCCTTCCGGACAAGGTATGGACATTATGAGTTTGTTGTTATGTCTTTTGGGTTGACCAATTCACCAACCATCTTCATGTGCCCTACCTTGATTTTTTTGTTGTGGATTTCATCGATGATATCTTAATCTATTCTCATAGTGAGGAGGAGCATGTGGGTCATTTGAGGGAGGTGTTGCAAAAATTGAGGGAAGAGAAGTTGTATGCTAAATATGATAAGAGTGAATTTTGGTTGAAAGAAGTTGCCTTTCTAGGTCATCTGGTGTCGGGAGATGGTATTAAGGTGGATCCTAAGAAAATTGAGGTAATTAGAAATTATCCTAGACCTTTGACCCCATCGGACATTAAAAGCTTCTTGGGCTTAGCAGGTTACTATCGGAGGTTTGTGAATAGGTTCTCTTCTATTGCTTTTCCCATGACTAAGTTGACCCTAAAAAAGGCTAAATTTGTATGCACTGATGAGTGTGAAAAGAGTTTCCAAACCTTGAAGCATAAATTTGTGTTTGCTTTTATCTTGTCTTTACCGGAAGAGTTGAAAGGGTTTGATATGTATTATGATGCCTCACGAATTGGTTTGGGTTGTGTTTTGATGAAAAATGGTAAGGTGATAGCCTATGCTTCTAGGCAACTCAAAGTGCATGAAAAGAATATCCTACTCATGATCTTGAATTGGCTGCCATGGTATTTGTTTTGAAAATTTGGCGTCATTATTTGTATGAAGTGCATGTTGACTTTTTCACTGATCATAAGAGTCTCCAATATATGTTCATTCAAAAAGATCTCAACTTGAGACAAAGAAAGTGGTTAGAACTCCTTAAGGAATATGATATAAGTGTACATTATCGTCACGGCAAGGCTAATGTTATGGTCGATGCTTTGAGTAGGGGTTTATGGGTAGCCAAGCTCATGTTGATGGTGGTGGTTAAAAGGTGGCTAGGGAGGTCCATCGGTTGGCTAGATTAGGGGTTAGGTTAAAACAGGTTCATAATGATGATATTGTTGTTGTTGATGGTTCCAAATATTTCTTGGTTGATGAGCTAAAAACAAAGCAAGATCTTGACCTCTCCTTGTTATAATTGAAGGCCTTGGTGAGCGAGAGCAAGGTGGAGGTTTTCTCTCAAGGGAGAGATGGTACCCTTAGGTACCAAGGTAGGTTATGTGTGCCTATTGTTGATGACTTGAGAAAGAGGATTCTTGATGAGGCTCATAATTCTACCTATTCTGTTCACTCTGGTTCTACCAAAATGTATAGAGACTTGAGAGATGTGTTTTGGTAGGGAAGCATGAAGAAAGACATTGCCAAATTTGTATCTGATTGTCATAGTTGCCAACAAGTCAAAGCCATAAACCAAAGACCAGGTGACCTAACCCAAGATATAGAAATTTCCACTTGGAAGTGGGAGGAAATTAACTTTGATTTTGTGGTTGGGTTGCCTAAGACTAGAAAGGATTTTGATTCTATTTAGGTTGTGGTTGATAGAATGACAAAGTTGGCTCATTTCCTACCAGTTAAGACTACTTATGGAGGCGAAGATTATGCTAAATTGTACATTCATGAGTTGGTTAGATTGCATGGGGTGCCCTTTTCTATCATATCGGATCGTGGTGCTCAATTCCCTTCACACTTTTGGAGATCTTTCCGAAGAGGTCTTGGTACCAAGGTAAAGCTTATTACGACCTTTTACCCTCAAACGGGTGGCCAAGCCGAAAGGACTATCCAAACTCTTGAGGATATGGTTAGAGCTTGTATTTTGAAGATTAAGGATGGTTGGGATGATCATCTTCCATTGATTGAGTTTTGTTATAATAATAGTTATCATTCTACCATTGGTATGACTCCTTTTGAGGCCCTCTATGGTAGGCATTGTAGGTCCCCGGTTGGATAGTTTGAGGTAGGGGAAAAGGCATTATTGGGTCCGGTTCTAGTCATGGAGGCTATGGAGAAGGTAAGGTTGATTAGAGAGGTTGAAAACATACCAAAGTCGTCAAAAATCCTATGCCAATATGGGGATAAGGGATCTCGAATTTAAGGTTTGTGATTGTGTTTCTTTGAAGGTATCACCCTTGAAGGGTGTGTTTCGTTTTGGTTAAAAAGGTAACTTGAGTCCAAGATATGTGGGTCCTTATATGGTGTTAAGGAGGATTGGTAAGGTAGCCTACGAGTTAGAGTTGCCTAGTGAAATGGACTTAGTTCATCCGTTCCTTCATGTATCCATATTGAGGAAATGTGTGGGTGACCCAAATGCTATTATTCCATTGGATGTTATGGGTGTTGTTGAAGAAAACTTGACTTTTGAAGAGGTTCCAGTAGAGATGTTGGATAGACAAGTAAAGAGATTGAGGAACAAGGATGTGACTTCTATTAAGGTCCTTTGGAGGACCCAACAAGTTAATAGTGCTACATGGGAGGCCAAGGCAGACATGCAAAAGCGATATCCTTATCTCTTCCATTCTACTCAAGCCTAAGGTACTAATCCTAAGTTCCCTATGTGATTTCAAGTCTTATGTTTCAGCCCCTACATCATTTGTATGCATTCAAGTTTATGTTGACCAGTTCATGATGATTTTGACACTTAAATTGAGATTTTTGAAATGTTGTTTAAGTGCATTACTGCATTCTTATGTGGGATGAAATTGTCTTATTTACATCTCTTATATACATTTCTTTGACATTCGGGAACGAAAAATGTGCCTTGGAAGTGCCCAAAATCATAATTTCCATATATCTCAAAATCCATGCACGATTTCGAAAATTCGACTTTATATTCTTGATCAGGCAGAAAAATTGAGTGGGTAATAGGTCTAACCCCAACTTTAGAGAAATAGTATCAAAATATGAAAATCCCAAAATTCAATTTCCAGACTTTCGCGCCCTTGGCGCGACATACCAAGGGCGCGCCTCTGTGTTATTTTTTCCTAGTTTTTGTTGTTCGGTCCAAGGCTTTTGGGTCTTGGATCTAAGTCTTCTCATGCGTAAAAATACCTATACTTAGCCATATTTTAACACCATATCATACAAGACATTCCCAAATAACCTCTCAAACACTTAGACAAATATTTCACTCAAAATTATAGTGCCAAACCTCTTTTCGAATCTTAAGGAATTCATTCAAGCTTCAAGTCTCCATTCAAATCTTTATCAAGGAATTTTCCAAAGTCAAGGTACATGGGTTTCAACCATTGGGTTCGTTAACCCATGGTGCTCAATCCTCCTTTTTACATAAATTGCATGTTTCTAAGCTGATTTACTTCTGGGACTTGCTTATTATGAATTTAACTATGAACAATATTTAGGTTTCATAAAACTATGACTGTTTAAGCATGTTTTGAGCTATAAATCTATCATCTATCTTGAGATTTGAGGAAGGGTGTCGATGTATATTGCATGAGGGTATTACCAAGTGTTTGTAGGTTGATTTACTTGAAGTTTTGTTGCATGGTTTCAATCTTGAATTGTATGGTTTTATTCTAGCATTACACACCTGTCAAGTATTTGATGAAAGTCTGGTTTTGGATTCTTGAGCTATTGATGATCTATTGTATGACCGACGACTTGAACGACTTTATGATGATGAAAGGAAAGTATATAAGTGATGATTTCATGAAAAATATCTATAGTGTTGAAAGTTGATCACGCCTCGTTCAGGGGGTAGTAGGCTCGAACTACCATGTTGAGGGGTATATACCTCAATTGCCTCGCTTGGGGGGTGGTAGGCCCGTGCAACCATGTTGGGGGGTTTATACGTCAATCGCCTTTCTCGGGGAGTGGAATGGTCGTGCTACCATATTGGGGGGTTATATACCTTAATCGCCTTGCCAAGGAGCTGGTAGGTATCATGACCTAAGCCTAGGGCCTAGACATGACACAACAAGGGGAATCTAAAGGGATCCCAAGCAAGTCTCTTAGCATATCATTAGACATCCTTGGTCACGGAATCTATAAAATAACAAGAGATAGTAAATAGGAATAACCAGGGTTAAGGGACATCTTTTATACAATAACCAACAAGAGTCAAGAGAGAGTCAAAGCTTATAATATTACACATGACATGTCCAACAACACCTCTACTACATAGATTAGAGTGGGGGCCAAGGCACGCAACCGGGCTCACCCTCATAGTTAAAATATACATAAAAGAAAGATAGTCTTAGAATATAGCATGAGATCATAAGCATAGTCCTCGGAATGGAGGATTCACCAACAAACTTTAGAGAAATTATACTAGCCACGTGGAAGGAGATGCTCAAGCGGGGCTTCGATTCCTACATGGTGACATCATCTAGGCATAGAGTATACATTAGTATATTTTAATGTACTAAATATGTAGGATGCAATACAACAAGTGAGAAGTACCATAAGCAAAATGCATAACGTAGACAATGGGTGAGCATATAGCAATATGTCATGTACGAATGATGCTTGAAGTAAAATCATGCTTATATAGAACATAATACATGTGTAAGGACTGACAATTATTAGTGCAGATCCAAGGCCTTTCACTCCTTTGGAGAGGCGAATGAGGTGCGAACCCCTCAACAGATTGATGAGGTACAAATCCTCCAACATGGTTGATGGAGTACAAACCCTCCAACATGGTTGATGGAGTACAAACCCCCCAATATGGTTGATGGAGTACAAACCCCCCAATGTGATTATCAAGGTACAAATACCTCAACATGGTTGCACGAGCCTACCAGCTCCTGAGCGAGGCGATCGAGGTACAAACCCCTCAACAAGGTTACCAGGGCATACAACCCCCCGAGTGAGGCTTGGTCAATTCTCAGCACTATAGAGATAATATCATATACATATATTTATTTCATTATCATATAGTCAATCAACTCATAAGACATGCATTAGACCTTCAATTCCTCAAGAAACTCATAACCATACATTTTATCAAACACTTGGCGGGTGTGTAGTGCTAGTGTAAAACTATGCAATTCAAGAGTGTGGTCATGCTACAAAATCTAATGTAAAACTATTCATAGATACTTAGTAACACCCTCAAGTAATATACATCAAAACTGTTCATCAATTCTCACAAAAGATATTAGATTCATAGATCAAAACATGCTGCAACAACTAGAATTTCATGAAACCCCAACATATTATGCAGTGAAATTCATAATAACTAAGACCCATGAGTAAATGAACTTTAAATTATGCAATTTTAAGTGAAAGAAAGCTTGGGCATCATGGTGAAAGTAACCCAAGAAAGAAACCCACATACCTTTGCTTTGGGGAAGAGCTTGATGAAGATTGGAGATGGAGACTTAAAGCTTGAATGATAACCTAAGAATCCAAATGAGTTTTGAACTTGAAATTTGGAGATGAAATATCATCTAAGTGTTTGAAAGAGTATTTGGAAATGCCTTGAATGTTGTGAGGGTGAAATAACGCTATGTATAGGTATTCTCACGCATGGAAACACTTAGGCCCAAGACCTAAATGCCTTGGACCGAACTATTAAAACTAGGAACAAAATGTACTATGGAGCACCCCTGGCCTAGGGCGTGAACCTTCACTAATTTTTGCCAACTTTGGATTTTCGAATTTTGATATGGTTGCTCTAAAATCAGGTATAGACCTATTACCCACTCAATTTGACCCCCTAAACAAGAATTTATAGTTGAATTTTCGATCACACACGGATGTTGAGATATATGGAAATTACGATTCCAAGCACTTCCGATGCACATTTTTAGGCACTTTTTGGGGTCTTTTCAGTAGGTCTTGGATTCTAATGATGGTCTCCTTCTTCACATATAATATGTTCTATATAATCTTGTGTTACTTTAAGCATTATTCATACATGTCATACTGTTATTGTGCTATCTATTGCTATAATATTGCATTTTGCCCATGTTGCCTATCTCTTGTTACATTGTATTCTATATACTTAGTACATTCAAATATACTAACGCATATTCTATGCCTATGTGATGTTACCATGTAGGAACCAGAGCTGCACTCGATCATCTTCCTCCGCTACGTGGCTAGGATTACCTTCGAGCAAGCTTGGTGAGTCCTCAATTCCAGGGACAATGTCTTTGATCTTATGCTATGTGTAAAGACTCTCTTTATTTTGATGTATTCTTTTGTCTAAGCAGGTGAGCCCGGAAAGTTGTTTTGGCGCCCGCTCAAACTCTAAGTTTAGAGGTGTTGTTGGACAAGATATGTACTATGCTTGAGCTTGACTTTTTGATGTTTTAGCTTATGAAAGAGTTCCCTTAGCGCCTTATCCTTGTTCTATGAATTCTTGTTGTTGTCCAAATGCTTCCATGACCAAGGATGTATAATGATATATTAAGAGGCTTCATTAGGGTCCCTTCGGGTTCCCCATTTGCCGTGTCATGGCTAGGTCCTAGACTTGGGTCGTGGCATCGTAGTCTCATGATCATAACTAGGTGGGGACTAACATTTCTTTTATTCATTCATGATAAATTTCATAAGACTAGTCCAATTGGACACACAAACATGAGGGTAATCATGACGTACAAAGCTTTTATAACATAACATCATGAGGAGGGTTTTACAATAACATGTAGCCTTCATAGTATCTCAATGAATTTCACATAATACTTGATATACCTCATACTCTATAACATTCATGAACTAGAATACATATAGAAAAACCTTTTCATTATTCATAAGAAAGTTCATCATTAAACCATCATCATTAAGAATCATTCAAAATTAGCAAACTCAACTTGATAGATGGATGGGCTAATGCATGCAATTTTAAATCATGTAACTCAAGAGGACTATGCATGAAAGTAATGCATTTTATCAATTTATATCATCTATATAACAATCCATCTAAGTCATATATATCATCTTTCAAAACATGGATATGAAAACATGAAATTCATCTCATACAATCCTCAACGCCATAGTGCCTCATGGTATCACAATATTTATAGCTTTGAATATCATAAACTAGCTAATCAAACCATCACATCATAATATCAAATAATGAGTTTCATATCATTCACAACATAACATTCTCATGAACTCATAGCATGCTTAATTTTCCTTCAACATCAATATCCATAAATCACATATGCTACCATAAGCTTTCATCACATGAGAGATTTGCCACATAACTTAGTCAAAACATGTTGTATATATGTATTTAAGTTTAAAATCATAGAATTTAAGAATAAGAAACATGAGAAGGGTAAACTAAAGTCATTTAATAAGTCATTCAAACAACCCAACAAAATACTTGAAAAACCCAAATTTGGGTGTCATGAAAACCATTCACAAATTCATAATATTTTAGAGTCTTTCAAGATGCCATAGCTTACAAAGCTTTAATGTAATAAACATATTATAATTTCAATCATTAGTAAAATCCCATGCATCAATAAATCAAGAATCAATAAATTTCTAATATTTTTCATGTAATGGACTGATAATAGAAAATACCCATAAAGAATTAGTCATTAGAATCAAGAAATTTGATAAAAATAGTTTTGGGCTCCATGGGCAAAAAGACTCATGGATGAAGACCCACATACCTTAATCATGGAGTTTTTTGAAGAAACACTTGAGGATGACTTGGGGTTTGACTTGGGTTTCTTGTATTCCAACAAAACTTCTTAAAATCCTGAGAATGGATAGAGGATTAGGTGAAGATTAGAGAGGAATCTAAGAGGTTTTTGGGTGAGTTTTGGAGTTGAAAAATGGCTAAGGATGAGGGTTTCATGTATATATAGACACTGGGTAATTACCAATTTTCCTTGAGTGTAAAAGGACATTTTAGACCTATGGAGGATCCAGTCTGCATCGCAGCCACAATGCGGACAACCATGCTTGCGAAATTTCATCGAAAAATATTTTTTTTTGCACGGATTGAATTTACCTTGTAGGTAATCATTCCCCCATATAATATTGCCCTCTGAATAAGAATATGAGGTCAGATTTGTGAAATTCTGCACGGATTCTAAGATATTAAAAAATAGTGCATCATAGGGTCTTTCTGAGCTACGTTGAGGGGTGTTTTAGTATGATATTAAAACTATGGCAAGGGAGGTATGATCAACAAGCCACAATCACTGAATAATCCTAGTTCTAATAATCCAATGCAAGTTTCCTCATAGAAGGAAGTCCCAAATCTCACTCTCAATGTTGTTTTCATGTATAATCTTGGGACTATGCTAACTCACTCACTCTCACAAAGACATTCATGTATCATACCTAATACCATATACTTGCCCCTATACTCATGCTTATGATCTTTGACTATTTGGACTAGGATCAGTTTAAGACTTTACAGGCTTACAACGGAGGCTCAGGGGCATTTTGTATGATGCTTTGGGAAAATAGTGACTAAACACCTTCCTTGACATTGCATTTTTCTACACTTCCTCCCTACCAACCTGTTACTTTCATTCCATTCTCCCTTTCTCCTATTTAAAGCTTTTTTGGGTTCTTTCTTTTTATTTTTCAACTTTTTGCCTTATTTTTATACTTCCTTTTCCTTTTAGCTCATACTAAGATATCACTCAATTTTTTTCTTTCACAGAATACATATTTTCCTCCTTTTCCAATGTATCCAAACTTTCCCCCTCATTTTGTGGTTTACCCTTGCACCAGCCACCCTCTACTTAAGTTTTTTGGCCTGAGTTGAGGCGCACATTATCCAACCTCAAAACTAGGGCCACTTTTCATAGCCACCCTCAACTTAGGTTTTTTTTCTCAGTCAATATGCATGATGTTCAAGGAAGGACTAGGGCCAATTTTAGGACTTTACAACTAATAAGGCTAGCTCACTTAGGTTTTTACAAAGAGTAGGTACATATCAGGCTCAAACATTAGGATTAAGGGATATTCTACACATTTGTTTAGTTATTTAGGCTAAGTGAACTTTTATGAACAATGAACTTAGATCCTTTCCTAACCAACCTAAAGTCTAAATCAGAGTAACATGGCAAGTTTTGAATTGAAACACAATACATGAATTTAGAAAATTAAGCTCACACTCCCATGGCACTGATTACATTGCCAACATAGACTCTCATATCATGTTTTTCATCTTAATTTTATCCTCACTTATCAGCACAAGTACTATTAACACACTTAAACATGCATTGTTGCTATCTAGACTAACTAATAAAAAATTTGGGTGGTATCATTTTTCACAAAAAGCATAAAAATACATATATGCCACAAATATCAGTACTACATGCTATAAAACTACCTAAATATCTTAAACACGTTGGTTCAAAAGAAAATAAATATCCATAGGGAAAAAAACATAAGCAAGAAAATCCCTAGGATTCAAAAATTGGGGTAGTTATAGGCCAAGGCTACTCAGACTTCACTGAGGCCTATAGTTGCTACACTCCATCGAAAAGGAGGTGCATAGTCCTTAATGCACACAACAAAGACAAAGTAAAGTACTGGGGTTATAAAACATACCTGGGCGCCTAACTGTTAGTACCTGTCTAAGATTGACGACCATTAACTTGCATCACCCCTCACCTGCTCGAGCGCACAAGCCTTTAATATCTCATCCTCATACCTCAACTACCTTAAGATAAGCTTGAGCTCATCCTACTTTGTCAGCCCAGCATGTAACCGCACTGCATCTGGATCATCATCAAGGAGGGGCCTCTTCTCGTGGATTGACTATATAAACTCTTCAGGAGAAAATAAGTATACCACCCACACTAGGAGTGTAGTCTCTGGTAATGATACTAGTACTACCAATGCTACTGCCATGTCAGTTTGGAGTCACTGGATCTCCATCTATAGGGTTGTCATATCTGCTAGTTAAGCCATGCTCAGACTCTATTTGACTCTCAACTCTAAGGCGTCAATACGAGCATCCATAATAGAAAGTCAATCTTGAATAGCGGTGACAATGTATGCCTGTATGCGACCCTCGAACTCTGTAGTGGCCTGGCGGACCCAAGGCCTGATCTACTAAACTAATTGAGTCAACGGGGACTTAGCATGTACTAATCTATGTGCCATGGCCTGAGTAGATACTACAGATACATAATCCATGCTCGCGGGTGCTATATGTGACGAAGTAGCCTGTGATGCAGGAGTAGAAGCAGTGGGCCCCTTTTACATCTTTCTCAGTCTGTGGAGGCCTCTCCTCTGTAGTAGCAGCTTTGATGGTGGTGGGTGGAACCTCAGGCGATGACGCTAGGATGAACATCTCTAGCATGGGAGCTGGCTGGTGCGGTTCTCACCGAAGTGCAAGTGGGTTCTCCTCATCCTTAATTAGGCTAGCATCCAAAGTACACTGGACCTCGACCAGTGTGTCCATCAGGTGGAAACTCTCCACCCCAAACTCTAGATAAAGTATGTAGATCAACCATGGGAAGAGGATAGAGGTAGACCTCTTCAGGGCCTCCTCATAGATCTTCTTGGCTATGAGTCAGGCCTAATCTATCTCATAGCCAGCCAAGATTTTAGAAATTAGAAATACGTTTGGCGTTGAAGTGTTATCTGCAAGAGTCGATCGGATACGTGATCTGACAATGGCCTACCAAAATTTTTTGGGGAAACTAAGAGAAGCCTTCATAATAGGCTCTGAGTGAGTGGCTAGCCATGTAGGCTCTGGACCCTGCTCAACAATCAAATTGGTTACCCATCTTATCAAGCTGGCACTGCAGTCGTGGCCTCTTAGTAGACCCAAGTGCCTGTTCTAACCCACTTTGTGGTCAAACTCAGTTGTGGATTTGGGGGCTAGGAACTCGGGCCTAAATAGCATGCAACAGATGGTGGTCTCTGAGATGTCCACTTGCCAGCCCCTCATTCTTGTCTGCGTCAGTTTGGGCTGAGCGAGGGGCTTCTTCCTCTTGGGGAGAGTGCTTTGAATGGTTGTTGCATAAGATGCGTAGAACTCTTGTATCATGGTCAAAGAGTATCTCCCTAGTGATTTAGTAAGCTACTAGAGCCCATATTGTTTGGTAGTGTCCAAGAGACTAGGACACTGTCTAATTTTGCTGAAATAACCCAGGGCTCCTCATAAATAGAGAGGGCTGGCTTGCCCCGCTCAATAACCTGCATGTCTTCTGTATATATATCCTACATGCCCGCAACACACCATCAACTAGTAAGAGCATCTAGATGTGATGGGGATGTTCGCAGATGGCCAAAGGACTCTGTCTCTGACCTGTCGCCGGATCCTGACTCTGAGCTTAACTCCTCTTTGGACGGATTCATCTCAATGGAGATACTCTTATAAAGGTCTCTCTTATTAGGCTGGGGAGTACGAATGACAAGATCCTAGGTCTGCCCAATCTTGGCAACAACCCGTTTTTGTGGTCTGTCAGGTCGGACGCTAAGCTCCTCAAGTGAACAACTAAGTGTGGGGGTCTACCGCTCGCCTAAGGTCTCATCTCTTAGCCTCCTCTTCATGGCCTTGATCTCCTCACATTTTGACTTTCAGCCTATAGTACTGAAACATACACACTAACACAACTTGGTTAGCCCCGTAGATCAAAAATCAAAATGCAAAACTTTATCAAATTTGATTGTAGAAGGGTTTACGAAATCACTTCCACAAGCCATAGATGAAACTACGAGCCATAGAAGGATCTTGTAAAAATAGTGTTCACATTTTTTTGTTTACTAGAATGATATCTACGAGACCAGGCATGACTCGTAGAAGGTTCTACGAGTCGTAGATTGAGTAGTAGATGATTCTAGTGTCTGAATCTTTTGCAGGTACCGATCCACGAGACCTTTCTATGAGCCATTAATTGTTCTACGACTCATAGAAGTTCTCCTTTGATGAGTACTAAAAAACTTTAGGCTTTTGGAATCTCATACGTGGGGCAATTACGACCTATGGAATGTTCTACGGACGGTAAAAGGCCCTCGTAGATAAGAAAAACTCACTCACTTGAGTTTCTAAGCCCATCAATAAGGACCCCATACGACTTCTTTAACCTATTCTACCACCATCTAAGAAATATGCACACACCCCATATGATTATAACACAACCCTCACCAGCCCCGCATGATAATTTGCACATATTCCCCTTCAAAAACTATTAAACATGCTTTCCCAACCCTTCAGACCTCATTTGAATGAACTAACATAAAAACACGACCTATGCCATCAGACACCGAATTTCAAACATACAATCAATTTCTTTTAGAGGGTGAGTGATTACAAAGGTGTCAAACACATCATTCAAAACATACAATCAATACAACACTACTAAATTTCGGTCATAAACACATGTTCAAGTATGTGCAACCACAATTCATTTTTCAATCATATCAATTTTCACACATAGGTTTATCTCTAGATGAACCATAACCAATAAAAATTTTAAACCTAATCACATAATAATTGGTAAAAAAAGAGTGTTTTAAAGATAAAAAAAATTACCAATTTGAGTGATTAAATCATAGAAATTAAAGGAGGTAATGAGACATTGAAAACCCTAGGTTGCCGAAAAAGCTTGTTAGAAAGTGGTAGTGGTGCTACCATCAGTGATCGAAAAGATTTGAGGTAGGGCTTGGCCGGGTAGTTTTCATAAATAGGGAAAGAAATGAGATCAAAATATTTTGACCCCATTATTTATAGTTTGATGGGATCAGTCAAAATTTATAGGCTCAAACTCTACGAAACCCCAATTAGTAGCCAGAAAGTGTTTTATAGCCCATAAAGCATGGTTTTGTAGAAAGACCAAACCCTAGTTTTGAGGGTTGGGTTTCATGGACTAGTCTACGAGTTGTAAAATGAAGTAAGACTCATCGAGTTGGTCATAGAAACCCCAACACTTAGTCTAAAACTTAGAAAACTTACACGGGGTCCACGAGCCCTATTCACGACCTATAGTTTTGTCTACGGGCCATATATTTGGCTCGTGGACTGCAAGATATAACATTTTACTCACTAGAAGTGTCTACGAGATGGTGTACGGGTTGTAGAATGATGTACGGCTTGTACAACCAGCCGTAGAGGCACTTCTTGATGCTTTTTCAGGGAAAGGTGACTAACTTAGCCATGTACCTACACATTCTTCATGGAACATACTGTTACCCTATATGAAACCAGCCCAATGTCCAAAATTAGAACAAAAAATGCAAGAACTTAAACTACCTCAAAGTTCAAAAATTGAAAATAAAGCTATAACTACAATTATTACGCCAAATAACTTGGGTTGACTCCCAAGTAATTCCTGATGTACTATCATAGCACAACTTGGAAATAATGGTTACTCAGACTTCATCAAGTTCCCAAACATTATTCTTTAAATCATTTGGGATTTTAATTGACTGACGGATATTGAAGATAATTTCATCATCGTTCAATATGAACCTGAGTTGACAAGCTTCCATATCCGCTAGTGCTCGACTAGTAGCTAGGAATGGCCTTCCCATGATGATTCAGATGTAGAAGTCAACTTCACAATCTAGCATCACAAAGTCTGCAAGCAATATAAACTTCTTAAGTTTAACTAGCACATCATAAAGTATCCCCATAGGCTTCTTCAGCATGCGATTAGTCATCAACAACCGCATGCTCATTGGAGTAGGGGCACCCCGTCCTATCTTCTTAAAGACTTCAAGGGGCAATAGTTTTATGCTGGCACCGATATCACAAAATGCCTTTGTGAACTCCACATCTCTAATGGTGCAAAGAATGGTAAAAGCATCATGATCTTCTCACTTTTAAACCACGAACCTCATAATAGTTGCATTGCAATATTGGAGCTCTTGGTAGAGTTCCTGGCTCATAGTGTGCTTCTTCGTAATTAAGTTCTTCATGTACTTTGTATACCCTGGAATCTTCTCTAATGCCTCAATGAGAAGGATGTTGAAGTAGAGTTATTTCTGCATGGAGAGAAAGTGCTCAAACTTGCCCTCCTCCACATTCTTTTTAATTCTCTGAGAGAAGGGAGGAAGATGCCTAGAAATGGGTTTCAGCTTCTATGATGCATTTGCAACATCACTCACTCCATCCTTGCCACATCCATCTTTTGTATCCACATCCTTGACCTCAACTGTCTCCTCTTGAACATTATCCTCCTTAACTGGCATGAGAGGATCAACAGTACTCTAGCCACCATAAGTAGTAACTACCATGCACTGATTTCATTCTTGGGAATCTCAATTGTGTTGCTAGGTAGTGTTCCGCTCTAATGCTGATTTAGTTGAGTTGACACTTGACGAAAATATTGCTCAAGTTGTTTGATAGCAACAAAATGAGACTCAATTTTTTGATTTATACTGGAGAGCTCAAATTTCATCCCTCTTAGAGTCTCATACTATGTCTCAGCTTTCTTTCAACAGGCAGTCAAACATCTCCTCAACTCTTGAACTACTAGAACTAGTGTTGTGGTTGTGTGGTGGCACAAAAGGACCGTTTCTGTAACCATCTCTGTGGCTCCAATCTGCATCTCATTCTTTGCCCCCATTCCTATCATAGTACCCTCCATAGTTATCTCTGAAAGCTCCATCTCGATTAAAGTTCTGACCTTGTTTTCCTTGACCTTTGTATTAATAATCCTGATTAGACCCTTAGCCGTTAGTCTGAAACCCCCCTATCATTATCAAATAAAAAAGTGTCCTCCTCAGAGTAGGGATCATCATACATGGTTGCTCGCGGAGGGTGATAAACAACTGCATTGATTTGTTCCTGATTGTGCTTTATCATTACCTCCATACCTGTACGGATTCAAGTAAGCTCTTGCATAATCTCCTCATTTATTTTACCTTGCCCTGAACCAATACTCACAGTGCATGAACTTTTGGTTGATGATCTGCCCCCGTGGATAATAGGTCTTCACCACTCTCTCCATCCTTTCAACAATTCTTGCAAATAGTTATTTTAAGAACATGCCCCCTATAATGGTATCAACACAAGCTTGCGTATTCTCATCTAGGGCATGATAGAAGATCTCCACCAAGCCATCATAAATAATTTTATGGTTTGAGAAATTCCTCAAGCATTAAGTGAACTACTCCTATGTGGTACTGATTGAGTCACCTGGAAGTTGCTCAAAGTTGTTGATTTGATCTTTCACCTTGAGCTTCATTGATCTTGGGAAGTACGTCTCTTAAAAGGCCCTCTACAACTCATCCTAACTGGTGATCAAACTCTGTGGGAGCTTGGATAGCCATAGTGTTGCATTGCCTATCAGAGATAATCGAAAGACACAAAGTCTCACAATATCCATAGACAAATTCGGTCTTCCCATTACACTCGAGCAGACAAATGCAATGTTGTATAGATGGCAATGCAGATCCTCTTATGGTAGGCCTGTGAATAACCCATGGTTCAGCAGCATCTAAAGCAACCCACTTGAAACCATGAATTTTGTGTAAGCTAATAGTAATAGTAACACAAAAGCTTCATTTACCTCCATAGCCATAAGGTTCGGTTAATATTGATTTCACTGATAAGCTTCAACACTAAATTCCTATTGCTGTGGAGCAATGTCCTCAAGAGGAAGTGGATTTTGATTGATGATATTCTCATTCTTGTTCAGAGCTATATTTGTTGTGTTGTCGGCATTATCTTGTGCCATTATTTTCTGTTTTCTTTGGATCTCTGGGTCAAATAGAGTCAAGGGTATGCCTCGACATCATGTGTTCGGCATGACTACACTTATACCCTTCAAGACAACAAGAACAATTAAAAAGTAAAATGAGGGAAATAAGGATTAATTCCCAAATTACTTGAATTAGACAATCTACCTGTATTCACCGACAACGGTGGCAAAATCTTGATGCCGTTCAAACTACACCTCCTTTTGTAGGCTAAAGTAGTTATAGTCAAGATATGGAACCTAACCAAGGTAAGAGTTGAACCCAAGGGCATATGATAGGCTTAGAAGAATTCAATGTTACAATTTGGGTTTATTAACCAACTTATCTCCCTAGGGGGAAGGGTGGAGGGCGCGTTTATAATAACTACTAAAAGTAATGATAAACTAAAACAAGTGTTTAAATCGATATAGAGTAAAACTAGGGTATTGTGTTCCCCAAGATTCCCTAACTTAGTATCATTGGATAACCGAATTCTTTTCTAGTGTGTAGCATGCAAAATGGTAAGTTAAGATCACCAAACCTTTTGGCTTAGGTGAGTGGAAAATTTCACTAAGTGATTTGGTCCATCCCCGTAGTGTGACATTACTAACCCTTACCTTTTATCCCAATACAATCTCCCCTTCGCCCAGTTCAATTGATTAAACGAGAAATATTGATCAAGTCTTGTTAATTAATCTCTTTTCTTATTCATTACTACCTTGATCCAGTCAGAAACACTAGGCGGGCTCTAATGTTGCTCACCATTGGAAAAAATTAAAAATAAAGATAATTCATTTATACATGCATGCACACTTTTCAAGAATTATGAATTATCTGATTTTACCTTGTCATTTCTTCATGGCTCCCACAACCCTACTTGAGAATTTGACTACTCATGATTTTTGTAAATGCAAGAATTGTGAATTTGAACAACATAATAGAGAACTTATGAAATTGAGTTATGTACAAGAAAATCGAAAGCTTCAATAAGAATCACAAGATTGTAATTTGAAGATGAATTTAAAGTTTAGATGTGTTTCTCAACTCTCGAAAGTTTTTCTCTACTATCTCTCGCTCTAAATTCATTGACTCCCAAAGAAAAATAACCTTAAAACCTATTTATAATGTTTAAAATACAAATCTAAAACAAAATGGGATAATTGGATCGGCACGCTCCATGAGGTACTCTGTGGGCCGTATAGTTATTTACGACTCATAGTCGAGCTTTGGTACTTTGTTGCTTCAATTCTAGAGTTGGAATCTATGATGCCTTTCCATGGCTTGTAAAAGGTTCTATGACCCATAGGGGGTTTCGTCTGATGAAATTTTTTCTGTTCTTCAGTTTCTAATCATCAGGGTACGAGACTTGATCTATAGCTTGTAAAGTGTTCCATGGTTTGTCTGCATGCTCGTAGACCAAATTTCAGGAATCCAGCCTTCACTAGAATTGCAACAAAACCTTCTGCAGGGCCTGTAGAATACTCCCCATAAGGACCTTGTGAATGCTCGAAATCCGCAACTTTTGCATATTTTGCCCAAAATCAATGCCGACCCGAAAATCCTACAAATCAAACACAAAAACACATCAAACCTACTAACATCGCATTGAAAACACATAAAATTCCAAATTTTAATCATCAAAAGTGTTGTATATTGACAACACATCAACTACACCTACAACTTACACCTCTAGTGTGCCACCATGCAAGATAATATAAATTAAAAAGATTCAAAATTGTTAGCCTTAGACCCTACGTCTAGAAAAAAGGTAATAGAAAACACAACTATTTCTTCTGTGGTGCCAAATTATTATGCTTGTATCTTATATGATGAGTCTCTAGGGAAATGTGTCCCTCAAAATAGAAAGACGAAGCTACATTGTTGCTAATTTCCCATTTGAAAACATTGCAAAGAGCACTTCAAGGGTGGTTTGATTGGGAAAATGAGAAGGTAATGCAAAATATTTGAAGGCTTCGCAAAAACTAGGTTGAGCTTAAATTGTTGAGGCAAGAAAGAACAGATGCTAAAAAAGTTCATAAGGAAATGTGGATACTCGAGAAAAACACCAAAAAATGATTCTGGAGACAGAGAAAGCATTGGTAAATATTAATTACAAGATAGAGATAACTAAATTTGGTCCCTACAGTTTAGAGGAGGATAATGTTTGTAATGACCCTTCGGGCCATTTCTATGATTTTTCTATTATTAAGTTGATTTAAACATGTATGTAGTGACCTTCATACTATTGAGGTGATTATTGGTCAAGTTATTCGGAGTTAGGCGGATTTTTGAGTTAACTAGAAAGTTATACCTGATAAAATATTTTTTTTAGTAAAATCCTAGTAAACAACCTTTGAATGGAATTCTTAGGACTCATTAGCTTCTGAATGATCAAATTAGGCTAGTAGCATATCCGGTGCAATTATATCATGGATTGTAATTTGGCATTCGAAATTGGTTAATATTTGACCCAATGACCTCTCTGGAGAACTATTCCCTGGATGAGAGTTTTGAATGTTCAGTTAGCTCCATGACATCGATTTTTTTATAGGGTGATGAAATGACTACAAAACGTGCCCGAAGATGTGCCTCAAAATGCCCTAAATTTTAATTTCCATGTATCTCAGAACTCATCCATTTTTTTGAAATCCGACTTCATATTCTTGTTCGGGGGAAACAATTGAGTGGAAAATGGGTCTAACTCGAATTTTAGAGCAATCGTATCAAAATCTAAAAATTGTAAAAACGTGTTTTAGGATGGTCAACTTTAAAGGGGCATATCTCTTAGCACACGAAATACTAGGTGGCCCACAACCTACTAAATTAAAGCTCTTTAAATTAGCTTTCCAACGCACTTCCTTTCACTTCATTCCAATATCAGATGAAGAATTTATTCCCATTTTCGTAGAACTCATTTGTTCAGAAATGCAAATTCTAGTGAGTAATCCACGTCGCAGTGTTATTTTGGTCCTGTTTTTTTAATTTCGTTCCAAGACCTTCAAGTCTTGGGCCTAAGGGTTCTCATACTTGAAAATACATATAATTGGCCTTATTTTACCCTCACATCATCCTTAACATTCCCCAATATCCTCTCAAACATTTAGACTCATATTTTACCCTAAATTCAAGTCCTAAAACTCAAGACCAATCTTAAGGATTTCTTTAAGGATTTCATTCAAGCTTCAAGTTTGCATTTCCAATCTCTTCCGAGGGTTCTCCAAATCTAAGGTACGTCGGTTTCAAACCATTAGGTCTTTTCATCCATGGTGCTCAATCCTCTTTTGTATTTAAACTACATGATTCAAAGTTGATTTACTCATAGGTCTTGATTATTATAAACTTTCACTACATAGTGAATTGGGGTTTCATGAAATTATAATTGTTTTAGCATGTTTTGAGCTATAAATATTAGATCTAATATGAGATAAGGTGAAGGGTTTTGATGTATGTTGCTTGAGGGTATTACAAAGTGTTGATTGATTGTTTTACATGGAACTTTCTAGCATGATTTTACTCTTGAATTGCATAGGTTTACACTAGCACTACAAACCCTCTAAGTTTTTGATTAAATGCCTTCTTAAGGGTTCTTTATGTTTTGGTGATCTATTGGTTGAGTTATGATTCAAGTGACTCTATGATGATTATAGACTTTCTAAAGATGTATTTAAGTCATGAAAATGTTGATGATGTTGTACGGCCAGATTTAGCCCCTTTCTTAAAATTATACCTCTTGTGAACCTTGATGTTGATGTTATTAAAAGGGTAATGTTGATGATGACCCATTCTCATGTATGATGATTAGACCCTCTAGTTGAGGTCAATGATGTTAAAAGCTACTCATGCCCATATCTTTATGTTTGTGTCATGTTATTAAAATATGATTATCTTATATATTTTGTGGAATTAGACTTAGCACCAAGTAGACTAGAGGCGAGTCCCCAAGTCCCAAAACTATGTGCCACCGTAGGTGAAGGTTCTAGAGACGAGTCCCCAAATCCTTAAGAGGCGAGTACCTAAATATGAGGGCTTGAGGCGACTACCTGAGTATGGGATTGAGATGAGTACCTGAGTCCAAGAACTAGAGGTAAGTACCCAGTTCATATAAGGCTTAGTGGATCCACTTAGTCATTAGGAGGTTCACTTTGGCAAGTAACTTCCCCCTTTCTTTCGGTGTAGGGTTGATATTGAGATTCCAAGTTATAGTTCAATTGGTCTTATCTTATGTTGGTTGAGGTTTCTTCCCACACTTATACATTATTTTCTATGTAAGATGGATGATTTGCAAAGCATGATTTACTTAAGTATTGATCATACTTGCCATATTGTTATTATGCTATCTATTGCTTATACTTATTCACATTGACTATGTTGCCTACCTCTTATTGCAGTGCATCCTACATACTTATACATTCAAATGTACTAACACATACTCTATGCCTACATGATGTTACCACGTAGGAACCAAAGATCCTATTGATTATTCTCGTGGCTAGACAGATTGTTCAAGTTAGCCTTTGGTGAGTCCTCCATTCCGGGGAAAATGACTATTCCCTTGTACTATGTATGTATTAAGATTCTTTTTACTTTATCGTATACTTATATCAATAAGGGTGATTTGGTTGGTTGTCTTGGCCCCCTCTAAGTTCTATGTTAGAGGTGTTGGTGGACAAGATATGTACTATGCTTGAGCTTTGTCTCACTTATGATATTCAAGATAATTAAATATAAATCTCTCTCCCTTATCCAGTTTCCCATGTTTATTTTTCTCATGTTGTTTTATCTATCTTCTGCAACTAGGGATATGTAATAACATGCTATGAGGCATGTTTGGGATGCCTTCGGTTTCCCCATTCACCTATCACGTGTAGACCCTAGGCTTGGGTAGCAAAAAGGTGGTATTAGAACACTAGGTTGTTAGATCCTCGGAGTACAACACACCACGTCAATTAGAGTCTTATTCATGGTTGTGTTGTGCACCACAACTATAAGTAGGAAGCTATGAGACGTTTTAGAAAATGTTTTCCTTCTTCATAATGTATGTCGTGCTTTAGAAGTGGGATAGGGTTTTCCCCTGTAAAGAATGTTATTTGCTCTTCTAGTTGATCATGTCGTTTCGTAAAGGAAGGCAAAGGAAGTTAAGTTGAAGGTTTTGATGTTGATGGATCTGAGTTGCACTATTTCTTTCATTATTAATTTTGATTACTAGTGGGCATCTTGTGTGTCCCGAGTTGTGATGTGAACCTTTGGTGTTTACCTCTTGGTTAGGTATATTGTTGTTAGAAATTTCATAGGTATTGATCCGAGTTTGTATTACATTAGGTCTTCCCTTGTGGCTTGTTGGAGTTGGCATAGTGGATTTTGATGTCATCCTAGGGATGGAATGGTTTCTTGCATGTTTTGTCTTCATGGATGGTAGGACCCGAAGAATTAGATCCTGATTCTCTAATGAACTGGTCCTTAAGTGGAAGAGTCTAGATGTGGTAGTCAAGTGACAGCAAGGGGAATAGATCCATTTCATGTCCTAAGGTAAAATTGATATCTAAGGGGTTGCATTTATCATCTTGTCAGAATTAAAGGTGTTTGTCATGACCCAAACCCAGGGCCTAGTTGTGACACAGCATATGGGAACCCGAGAGTCCCCAAACAAGCCTCAAGATACCAAAACTTGCATCATCGGTTTCGAAGAGTAGTCAACAATCAACACGTAGTTCTAAGAGACAGAAAAGTAGGACTCATACTATGGGGCAATTCGGATCTTAGGATCTTTCCATCAACATGAGAACGAGTCATACATCAGTACTTAAAGATAACCATATGTATAACACAACTTAACCGTAACACATAATATACAATGTGAAGAGGTTTATAAGATGTCCAACAACGCCTCTACATTGATAGGTCGGGGGGCTAAGACATACCCTGGACCCACCCTCAATACATAAGGAGAAGTAAGTAATATAGGTAGATAGATGGTGGTACGTCCTTGAAAGACATGACTCACCACTACAAGTAAATCCGGAATCCGAGCTAAACATCGAATGGTGGATGGTCAAAGTCCTCGGTCCCTACATGGTAAAATCATGTAGGCGAGAGTATGCATTAGTACTTTTGATTGTACTAAGTATGTGGGGTGCGATGCATGTAACTTACCAAAACATGCATATCAACGTTAAATGACAAGGCACATAATATCAAAAGAGTTGAATACCAAAGAATGTAATATAATAAGATGCTATGAAAGTCATGATGCATGGAATGCAAATGATACACTCGTTTATATATATATATATATATATATATATATATATATATATATATATATATTGGGGATGTAACCTCAACCG
>JAABOM020085830.1:0-74009 GCA_011800125.2 Solanum clarkiae | reverse complement strand
TGCTCTATGTTGACTATGAGGGTAAGCCCGGTAGCTCGTCTTGGTCCCCGCTAAATATCTATGTATTAGAGGTGTTTATTGGACATATTATGTACTTATGATGATATTGACTCTTGTCTCTTGGTTATGATGTTTATATGCTTCTACGACTAATGATGTGTAATGGCAAATTAAGAGGATTGTTTGGGGTTCCTTCGGGTTCTCCATTTGTCATGCGACGTCTAGGCTTTAGGTTTAGGTCATGACAAACTTGGTATCAGAGCACTGGGATGATGATAGATCCCAATCACCCACTCTGGATCTTGTTTTTGATGCACTTGATAAGGTAAAGATGATTAGGGGAAGGTTGAGATAGCCCAAAGTCGTCAAAAATCCCATGCCGATGTACGGAAAAGAGAACTAGAATTCCAAGTGGGTGATTGGGTATATTTGAAGATTTATCCAATGAAAGGTGTGGTTCATTTTAGTAAGAAAGGGAAATTGAGTCGTAGGTATGTTAGTCCTTATGAGGTGATAAAGAGGGTTTGTAAGGTGGCTTATGAGTTGAGGTTGCCTAGTGAGATGAATTTGGTCCATCCGGTGTTTCATATCTGTATGTTGAGAAAATGTGTTGGTGATCCTAATACTATTGTACCTCTTGATGTTGTGGGTGTTGTTGAGGATTACTTCACTTATGAGGAGGTTCTGATTCATATTCTTGATATACAACTAAGGAGATTGAGGAACAAACAAGTCACATCTGTTAAGGTCCTTTGGAGGAAACAACAAGTCGAAGGTGCTACTTAGGAGGCCGAAGCGGATATGCAAAAGCGATACTCTTATCTTGTCCACTCCACTCAAGACTAACATACTAATTCTAAGTCCCTAATGTTACTTCAAGTGTTACATTTCAGCTCCTATGTCATTCATGTGTATTCATGTTTAAGTTGGCAATTTATGATGATTTCAGATATATAATGGGATTATCAAAGTGATGTTTAAAATGTAATGTTGCATTCATGTTGGGGCTGATTTGTTCATAATTATTCTTGTATTGTACATCTCTTCTACATTTGGGAACGAATGTCCACAAGGGGGAGATATCTAAACGACCCTAAAAAGTGCCCGAAAACGTGTCTTGGAAGTGCCCGAAATCTTGTTTTCCATATATCTAAAAATCTATTTGGAATTTCAAAATCCGACTTCATGTTCTTGTTCAGGTGGTCTAAATTTGGGTGACAAGGGTCTAACTTTGACTTTAAAGAAACATGATCGAATTATGAAATTTCGCTTGGTGCAATTTCCAAAGAGCATCTGCGACCTCTTCGCGACACGAAGAGGTGTTATTTCTGCCCTGTCTCTTCCTAGTTCACCAAAATTTTTCAGAATGTTGGACCTAAGTTTTCACAGATGTATTTTTGCCTATACATAGCCTTATTTTACCCTCATATCACCAAAAAAACATTCCTCAATATTTCCCTAGACACTTAGACTCATTTCTAACCCTAAATTCAAGTTCCAAACTCAAGGACAATCTCAAGGATTTCTTCAAGGATCTCACCCAAGCTTCAAATTTCCATTAAAGTCTTCTTCAAGAACTTCACAAAAGCTATGTTATGTTGTGTTGAACTATTGGGTCCTTTTACCCATGGTGCCTAAACCCTCTTTTACTTAATATTGCATGATTAAAAGTTGATTTTACATGTGGGTCTTGCATATTGAGAAATTTACTGCACAGTGATTTTACTTCATGAAAGCATGGTTGTTTTAGCATGTTTTGGGCTTCAAATCTTGGATATAATGTTTGATTTGGTGAGGAGCTTTCATATGAATGTCTTAAGGGTGTTGCAAGATGTTGATTAAAGGTTTTACCACTGATTTTTCCTTCATGACTTCATCTCTAAATTGCATGTTCTTTTACCCCAATTACACACCCTAAGTGTTTGACAAAATATCTGATTATGATTTCTTGAGGAAATGAAGGTCTAAAGCGTGAGATATAACATGATTGACTATATGATCATGAAATGAGCTTATGTACATGATGAATACTATCCAAAGTGTTTTGGTAGGCCATGCCTAATTTGGTGATCCAGTTAAGGGGTCGAATGCTCAACCACTAGGGTGCTGGCTGTGGTCATCACTAGCCCATTTTGAGGGGTTGAACGCTCAACCACTAGGGTGATGGGTGCGATCATCACCAACCTAGTTGAGGGGTTGAATTCTCAACCACTAGGGTGATGGGTGCGATCATCATTAACCTTGATGAGGAATTTGTACCGTGGCAATCTAGCATGGTCTCTTATGCACATATGACATTCTATATGAGCATTATTTACTTAAGCATATTTTAATTATGCATTAATCATACATGTCATATCGTAATATTATTCCTATTTCCTATCATCATGCTTTTTTTATTATGATTCTTAGCTCTTGTTACATTACATCCCTCATACTTAGTACATTCAAATGTACCAACGCATGCTTTTGCCTACATGATATCACCATGTAGGGACTGGTGACCAAAATGATCATCCTCTTCTTCTACGTGGCTAGATGGTGCTATTCCAAGTGTGTTGGTGAGTCCTCCATTCTAGGGAGCTCAGTTTATGTTGATCTTATCATTGTATTGAGATATCTTTCTTATGCTCTATATTGACTACGAGGGTGAGCCCAGTAGCTCGTCTTGGCTATCGCTATATCCATGTATTAGAGGTGTTTGTTGGACATACTATGTACTTATGATGATCTTGACTCTTGTCTCTTGGTCATGATGTTTATACGAGTTCCCTTAGTCCTATTGCCCTATTATTACTTTTTACATCTTTGTATGCTTCTGTGACCAATGATGTGTAATGGCAAGTTAAAAGTCTTGTTTGGGGTTCTTTAGGGTTCCCTATTCCCCATGTCACATCAGGCCCTAAGCTTAGGTCGTGACACTAAATCTCTTTTTTACTAGTATTGCATGATATAAATTTGATTTTATATGTAGGTCTTATATATTTAGAAATTTACTGGACAGTGATTTTACTTCATGAAAGTATGGTTGTTTTAGCATGTTTTGAGCTCTAAATCTTGGATATAATGTTGGGTTTGATCAGGGGTTTTGATGTGAATGTCTTAGGGTTATTGCAAGGTGTGGACTGATGGTTTTATTACAAAATTTTCTTCCATGATTTAATTTCTAAATTGCGTAGTCTTTTACCACCATTACACACCCCAAGATGTTTGATAAAATGTATGGCTAGGGTTTCTTGAGGGATTGAAGGTCCAAGCATGATATATGATATGAATAATGTTATGATGATGGGATGAGCTTATATATATAATGAATCCAATATAAAGTGTAGAACTTGACCATGCCCAATACGGAGGGTCTAGCGCCCCAATAACCTAGAAAAGGGTTAGTACTCATCCACATAAGTGATGGGTTGGCAACATCACTAACATAGATTGGGGTTAATGCTCATCAACCTAAACAAGGGTTAATACTCATCCACCAGGGTGATGGGATGGCATCATCATCAACCTAGATGAGGGTTAGTACTCATCAACCTAAGTGATGGGGTGGCAACATCACTAACCTATCAAGGGGTTCATACTTTGGAAATCTAGCTAGGTCTCTTCTACACATACGATATTCTATATGAGATTGGGTTACTAAAACATGTTTTAATTATGCATTAATCATACATGTCATATTGCTATATCGTGCCTATTGCCTAATGCTATGCATATTGATTGTGAAGCTTATCTCTTATTACATTGCATCCCACATAATTAGTATATTTAAATGTTCTAACGTATACTCTTACCTACATGTTCTCAACTTGTCGGAACTGGTGCCCAAGTTGATCATCCTCCTCCTCCACGTGGTTAGACAAGTCTATTCCAAGCTTGTTGGTGAGTCCTCCAATTCGGGGACCTTGGTTTATGTTTTCCTCTTATCTATGTATTAAGGCACTTTCTTATGTTCTATTTGACTATGAGGGTGAGCCCGGTTACTTTGCCTTGGACCCTGCTCTATCTATGTATTTAGAAGTGTTTGTTGGACAAGTTATATATTTATGATATGAGCCATGACTCCTTGTCTTGAAATGTTGTTGTTTTGGCAAGTTTTCGCTTAGCCCCAATGCCCCATCCTGTTCTATATGTCTTTATATGCTTCCGCGACCACGGATGTAATGATATACTATGAGGCTTGTTTGGGGTTCCTTCGGGTTCCTCATTCGCTGGTCACATCTCGGACCTAGGCTTGGGTCATTACAGAAAACAAAGCACATGGGTAAAAAAAAAAAAGAACATACTTGAGAACCTAGGCGCTTGTCTCTGACTATGTATGGCCACCCTCAACATGTCTAATGGCCTTCTCGATGGTAGAAACATGTCTGGGGGAGCCAGTACCCCTCACTCTCTCAAGCTCTCGAGCCTGCCTCATCTACTCATCCGGTTTCGATCACATCATCGCAACCTCCAACTCCTACTCCTTTGTCAACCATACTTGCAACCTTACTATATCTATATTATCATCAGTGTGGGGCCTTTTCTTGTGAGAAACTATGATGGCTCCTCAGGCCCAAACAAGTCCACCACTGGCACTAGAGGTATAGTATGTGGAAATGCCACTAGTGCAACCAAAGCTACTATAATGTTAGCTCGGAGGTGCTGGATCTTAATCTATTAATCATTTTGTGATAAGGCTCTGCTGGACTCACAGCTCAAAAGCATCGATGTGGGCATACATGACTATAAGTCTATCCCAAATAGTAGTGACTATGAATGCCTGCATTCATCCCTTTGCTTCTGCAATAGCCTGGCGGACCCAAGGCCAGATATGCTGAAGTTACTAAGTCAACTGGGACTCTGTTTAGGTCAATCACTACGCAATGGACTAAATAGACACTGCTGACACATACACCATGCCAACAGGTGTTTTCGGTGTAAGAACGACCTATGTGGTAGAAGTAGTAGTAGTGGGACCCATCTCCACATGATTCTCAGTCTGTAGGGTCCTCTCTTTCGTAGTAGTAGTAGCAATGGTGTTGGATGGAGACTCAGAAGGTGGCTTTGCCATGAACATATCAGGAATCTAAGCTAGTTGCAGCGATGCTCGCTGTAGGGACACTACATTATCCCCAACCTTTATCAAGTTGGCATCTAGAGTATGCTAGACCTTAATTAATAATTCCAGATGATATAAAAACTCCACCCCCGACTCTATACAATCCGAAGATCAAGAAAGGAAAGGGAATAGAGTTAGAGCTCTTCATGGCCGCCTTGTGATTATGTTCTGCAATGAGGTTGGCCCATTAAATCTCCTAGAGAGCCAAGATGTTAGGAACTATAATAATATGGTCTACTGTGAAGGTATTAATAGCTAGAGTTGGCCAAATCCATGATCTCAGAACCGCCCACCATAATTTGGTAGGAAAGTTGAGTGAGGCCTTCAAAATGGAGTCAGCTAAAATGGCTATCTTCGCAGAGTTCGGGCCCTGCTCTGTAATCTTTTCTACTACCCATCTCATCATGCCTGCTTTATGACTTTGGTTTTTCATCAGGGCCTTATCCCTAGTCTGTCCCAACCTACGTTCATACTCTGTTGTCGAACACGGGGTTGAGAACTTGGGCTCGAAGAACATGCAATAGATGGTCATCTCAGAGATCTCCACATACTGTCCCCAAATTCTATTGTGTGTTAGTCTGGGCTGAGTAAAGGGCTTCTTCCCTGGTGCTCTAGCTAGCCACTGGAGCCTATATCTACTGATAGTTTTTTGAAGGTTAGGGACACTTTCCAGTCTGGAAGTGATTATCCGGGACTCCTCAAAAATTAAGCGAGTTGGTTTTTACCACTCATTCTACTACATACCCTCTGTGTAGATCTCCTGCATTCCCTCAATTCACTACGAGCTAGATTATGTGTCCGGAGGTGATGGTGATGCCTGAGGTGGTATGGCAGAGGACTTCGTCTCTGACTCATCGTTCGTGTCTGACTCATCGCTGGACTCTAATTATGACTCTTCTCAAGATGGAGTCACATGGATAGAGATGCTACCATTGTTATCTCTCTCTTCAGACTGCGGAGAGAAAACTACAATAGCCTGGATCTGGGTCTGCCCAAGTCTGTTGATAGCCCGTGTCTATGGTTGCTAAGCATCCGGGTCAGGCCTAACACAGAGCTCCTCAAGTGATCCACTAGTCTCAGAGGTACCCTGAACCTTTAAGGTCTCATCCCTGAGCCTTCTCTACATGGATCGAATATCATCGCATCTTGGCTTTGGAACCATAGTACGTGAAACATAGATATTTAGCAAACATGGTTAGCCCTACAAGTCAAGGAACGAAATCCAGAATCAATTCAAACTCTATCACAAAAGGGATTACGTAGGTATTTCTATGGGTCATAGTAAAAACTACAATCCATAGAAGGATGTTATAAAAACAATGTCCATAAATTTTGTTTACTAGAATTGCATCTACGAGGCCAGGTATGACTTATAGAAGAATCTATGACTCATAGACTGAGTTATCGAAGTGTTCCAGTGTTTAAATTTTTAAAGGCCATGATCTATGATACCTATCTATGAGTTGTAGAATATTCTACAGGTTGTAGAAGGTCTCGTCTGATAGGTTCTCAGAAACATTAAGTTTTTGGATTGTCTTACAAGGAGCAACTATGGCTTGTGGAAATTTACACAGGCCGTAGAAGACCGTCGTAGAGTGAAAAACCCAGAAACCTGAGTTTCCAAGCCTATCAACGTGACCCTAAATGAACATTTTAACAATTATTTCAGCATCGAAGCAATACAAGTATAGCACAACCCCACATGGTTCAAATCAAACACCTAACACCCGACATGAAATTTGTTTTATAGAACCCCGTCGAACAATATTTTACTTGTTTCCCAAGCTAACCGACCCCATTTGAATGAACTAGGATTAAATTACATACATCCCATCACACATTGATTTTTCCTGTTCAAAGTCAATTCAATTCAGACGAAATGTGCAATATGGTTTTCAAATACATCAGTCAAAAAGATGGACACATCCATATATAGAATTTTTTGGCGTTTTACATGTATTCAAACATTGGCACATATTTTTCATTATCAAATCTTAATCACAAACAATGGCACACATGGGTATATATTTATATTTATTGGATTACCATATACATCAAGTAATTTCAACTTAATCATAACAAAGTCAATATTTGAAAGGATTTTTAGGGCCAACGACTTACCGAATTGAGTAACGATGATGTGAAATTTAAAGCGGAATCAAAGGAGGTGGAACCTTAGGTGGTTCCAGGGACTATCCAAAAAACTCGCCGGGAAGTGGGTGTGGCCAATCATAAATGTTTGTGAAATGGGTGCATTTGATAGTTTTGGAGAAGAATGGGGTCAAAATAATTTGACCCCTCTATTTAAAGGATGATCGGATCGACCAAAATGGTGGGCTTGGGTTCTATGAAACCCCTATTATGGGCTTTAAAGGATTTTACGGCCCATAGATCATGGTCTCATAGAATGCCAAAATCTTAATATTAGGGACAGGGTTTTACAGAATATTCTTCAAGCCATAGAATTGAATACAACTTGTAAAGGTGGTCGTAGTAACCTCCATAGTTAGCCAAAAATCAAAATATTTACTTAGGGTCCACGAGCACTATTCACAGCCCATAGTTTTATCTACAGTTCGTAAAGATGGCTCATGGACTGGAGTGCACAACCTTTTGCTCATTCAAAGTGTTCTACGAGATAATGTGTGGCTTATAGTTTTACATACGGCTGGTAGACCCAGTCATTGAAACACTTCTTGATGACTTTTAAGCCAAGGATGGCTGACGGAGTCGTGTACCAGCATATTCTTCACAGAACATTTTGTTACCCTATATGCTACCAGTCTAATCTCCACAAATTCGAACAAAATGCGAAAAATAAAACTACCTATGAGTCCAAAAGTTATAAACAAAACAAAACTACAACTATTACATGAAACATCTTGGGTTACCTCTCATGTAGCACCTGATGTATTGTCACAGCACGACTTGGAAAACTTGGTTACTCAGACTTCACCACATTCCCAAACATCTTTCTTCAAGTTGTCTAGCCTCTTCACTGATAAACAGATGTTGACGAGAACTTCTTTGTCCTTCAATCTGAACTTGAGTTCGCCAGCTTTCATATCTACTAGTTCTCAACAATTGGCTTGGAAGGGCCTTACAAAGATGATTGGGACATCAAAGTCAACTTCGCAATCTAGGATCACAAAGTCTACGGGGAAAATGAATTTCTCAAGTTTGACGAGTAAGTAATAAAGTATCCCCGCAAGCTTCTTCATCATGTGGTAAGCCACCAACAATCACATGCTTATAGGAGTAGGGGCTCCTAAGCCTAGCTTTTTGAATACCTCAAGGGGCATCAGATTTATGTTGGCACCAAAATCACACAATGCCCTTGCGAACTCAATATCTCCAATAGTGCAGTGTATGGTAAAAGCATTGGGATCGTCTCACTTTTGCACCAAGGACCTTATACCAATTGCACTGCAATGTTGAAGCTCTTGGGAGAGCTTCTGACTCTTTGTGTGATTCTTTTTAACCAGATCCTTCATAAACTTGGCATATCCTGACATCTTCTCTAATGCCTCAATGAGAGGGATATTGATGGAGAGTAATTTCAGCATAGAGAGAAAGAGCTTGAACTTGCCCTCCTCCTTCTAATTTTTTATTTTTTGGGGGAAGGGAGGAAGAGGTCTAGGAATGGGATTTAGCTTTTATGGCACCTTTGCAGCATCACTCACCCCATCCTTGGCACGATCATTTCCAGTATCAGCATCTTTGACCTCAACTCTCTCCACTCGAACACCATCATCATCGACTTACATGGGACGATCAGTGGTACTCTTACCACCATGGGTAGTGACTACCATACACTACCATTTACTCTTTGGATTTTGAACTATGTTGTTAGGCAGTATACCTCTTTGATGCTGGTTGAGTTGAGTTGATACTTGACCAAACTGTTGCTCTAGTTGTTTGATAGCAATAAAATAAGACTCGATTTTCTAATTTATGTTGGAGATGTCAGACATCATGACCCTGAAGGTCTCATCCTGTGTGTCCGCCTTCTTCAATAGTCGGTCAATCATCTCCTCAACTCTAGAACTACTAGCACCAGCATCATGATTATGTAGTGGCACATAAGGACCATTTTTGTAGCCGTCTTTGCGACCCAAATCAGCATCTCTGTCTTGGGCCCTACTCCTATCACAATAACCTCCACAATTGTCTCTGAAAGTGTCATCTATGTTATAGTTACGACCTTGGTTTCCTTGACCTTAGCGTCAATAGTCATGATTGGACCCTTGGGCATTTGTCCAGAAAACTCCTGTCTGATTAGTAACGAACCAAGTGTCCTCATCATAGTAAGGCTCCTCTTACATGGGTGCTCGTGGAGGTTGATGAACAACTATATTAACTCTTTCCTAATTCTGCTTCTTCATTGATAAGTCGTGAAAATATCACTTTTTCGATGCTTAATACATAGGATTATTATGATTTCTTATGCTCTTTGTTTAGTTTAACATGCGCTTTATGTTTTTTTTGCAGGAAAAGGAGAATTTCATGTAACTATGGATGTCGTACTGATTTGGAGCTAAAATTGGATAAATTGTTGAAGAGCATTGCTAGTGGATGATCTGTATATACCATATGATACATGTATGTAGATGTAAAGAAAAAAAGCAGGAACAAACCTAAAACGGTCAAAATCTAAGACATCTCCGATGAAATTAGAGCTTCTTGTTGTGGAGTTAATTGAAGATGTTGTGCTTTGAGTTATGCACTGTTCATCTCCAGTTATTCTACTGATATAGTGGTTTGAAGAAAAGTACAATTAGTAGCTAAGTGATCCAGGAGTATATGAAATTAGCTAGGACAAAAGGGAATAAACGAGCACTCCACGGAGCCATTCACGGCCCATGATGAACTTGACGGATCGTGAGCATAGTCGTCCAGGTAAAGGCTATCTTTCTCGTATCCAAGGGCCTTCCCTTGATCCCTTTGATGACTTATGGTGAACTCCATGAGCTATGAAGGTGGTCATCAATGGCACCAAAGTTCATTGGATATTTCCAGAGAAAAGGAAGTCACCACTTCCAAATTCACTGATCGTGGTGCTCTTCACGATCCACGAAGAACCTTGTGAAGTGAACAAGTTTTGGAAAGTTTCCAGGATGTGTTAAACATCATGGAAGGCCATTCTTGGGCATGAAAATGATCTCAGGTCGTGGTCCAGTCCGTGAAGCCTCATTCCCCTAGGAATCTTACATGTATTAGGATAATTTTCCTAGTCCATTTAGGATTACTTTTCCTACTAGTTTTAGGCCTAGGTTTAAGTACTATATAAGGATTTTTTGCTCTTACTTTAAGGGGACTTGTACCCCACGTTTTGTGATTGCTGAGTCACCATAAAATACATTCAACTTTCCATATTTTCCCTTTGAAGAACACACTGGATAGTTAGTAAATTTCCAGCAACGTTAGTTGTGATTTTGGTTATCGTTTGAAGTATGAATCAAGTATTCGTCTCTCGTTTCTTCATGTGACTTCAATCCTTCCTTGTAAGTTATTTAAATTTGAATTTCAACATGATTCTTGTTTCAATTCTTGCATGTTTGATAATCTAAACTCAAGGTTGTGGGAACCATGAAAATTCAATGAGATAGACAAATTGGGGGTAAATATCAGGGTTGCTTATTATATATATTGTAGTGTTCTTCACTTTAACTTTTTCCTTAATGAGTCGACACATTAATGTAAACCCATATTGGTTACATGCCTAGAAGAGATATATTATTAGGAAAAGAATTCTAGAACAAAAATTTGGTGTTATTAACCTAGTGTAAGTACTTGAGAACGGAAGGTAAGAGTATTCTGGGGTCCATAGTGAGGGTTGAAGAATACACGTTCTGAGATCGGAAGGTGATGAATTAAATGCATCTAAGAAGGATCGGAAAGTGATGAATGAAATGCATCTAAGAAGGACCGAAAGGTGATGAATGGAATGCATCTAAGAAGGACCGGAAGGTGATGAATAAAATTTATCTAAGAAGGATCGTGAGGTGATGAATGAAATGCATGTCAGAAGGAGTGGAAGGTGAATTAGATGTTACCTGACTTTATTGATCATTTACACACAATCATGAATGGGTTTCCTAAACAAATTTTGCTATCTTGTTAGGCATCATGGGGACCGCAACCCTAGTCATCATTAAACTGTTTAAGCCTTAGTTTATTTTTTTTCATTTGTACTCATAGTTAGGTTCTTAATTCAAAAACCCCCATTTTTACTTCTTCGCATTATTTGTTTTCTAAAAATAGAACCAACGACCGAAGTAGGATAACTAGTAGAGTTGTTTCAACCAATTCTCTATAGGATTGACCCTGACCCTTAGTTGGGTAAATATATTTGTAACAATCATGCATATTCTGTAAAAGGAAGCGTGTTTGAACGATATCAAAAATGGTGCTGTTGTCTGGGATCGAACTTGGGTCACCCTCGTGATACGTGGGAATACTCACCACTATACTACAACGACTACAACCACTCTCACCTCTATGTTGGTACTAATTCGAGCAATCCCTTAAATTATCTCCTTATTTATTTAAGCTTGCTCCGAATTAATACTAACAACACACGAGCTCTTTGTAGATGACATATCTGTTGGCCCCCATACACAATTCATCTTGACAACCTTTTCTAGTTTCTAAGCAATCCTCGCAAATGGTTGATCTAAAACCTAGCCCCCCATGATGGTGTCTGTACATGCTTTGCTACTCTCGTCCAGTACACGGTAGAAGATATCTACAAAGGCATCATGAAAAAATTTGCGGTTAAGGAACTTCTCAGAAACTTTGTGAACTGCTCTGATGACATACTGATCGAGTCACTAGGAAGTTGCTTAAAGTTGTTAATATGATCCTTCAACTTGAGCTTTTTCAATCTCAGGAAGAACCTCTCCAAATAGGCCTTCTACAACTCAACTCAACCGATGATCGAATTATGTAGGAGCTCGGATAGCCACAGTGAAATACCCCTCCACGTAGCTCGAAACGACCTTATGATCTATTTTTTTTAGTAACTCAAAATCCGTGTAGAATTTCACAAATCTGTCTTCATATTCTTGTTTAGAGGGAAACATTATATGGGACAATGAGTACCTACAAGGTATATTTTATCAAACTAAGAAATAATTTTTTTGGTGAAACTTCACAATGCAGTAGTTGTCCGTGACCATGCCGCGATGAGGACCTGGCGTAGACCTAATTCAAACATTTCTTTTTCACTTGGGGACAATTGGTTAATATCTCAATACCTACATATATGAAAATCTCTCATTCTTCAGCCATTTTTAGCTTTAAAAGCTCACCAAAATCCTCTCATATTCCTCTCTAATATTCACCAAATTCTTCACGTATTCTCAAGCTTTTCAAGATGTTTTGGTGGACTTCAAGAGAACAAAATCAAACCCCAAGTCCTCCTCAAGTTTTTCTTCAAGAAATTCCAAGATTAAGAGACCAGCGCTTATTAATATCCTCCATGTGGTTAGCTTTGGATCATTGAAAGAAGAGAGTTGGTGAGTCCCCTACTTCAGGGATGATACCCAGTTTCTGTCTTACTTATGTTGAGACTTTATTCCAATTTACTTTCTAGTTTGAGGGTGAGACTTGACCATGTCTTGTCCCCCGTCCTATTCATGCTTAGATGTGTTATTGGTTATATGCTATGTACCTATAATTTGATGTTGATATTTTCTGGAGACTTATCCCTTAGACCCTATCCTTTATGTGATGCTACTGATTATCGTGGAAAGTCCCAAGTCCTTAAATGCCCCCATAGCATGAGTCATACTTACCTGCCCCTTAGACTTATTTGTTATGTGATTCATGTTTATCCTCTTCCCTATAACATCCCCGTAGTGTGAGTCTAAACCCCCACTTCCCTTAGAAATTATTGGCTATGTGCTTATTTATCTTTTATTATTTTTGCAAAAATCAAGGATGTGCAAATGATATGCTACGAGATTTGTTTCGATTTCCTTCGGGCTTCCCATTTGTCTTATCAAGTCTAGGCCCTAGTCTTGGGTTAGGAAAAGCTTGGTATCAGAGCACTGGGTATATAAATAGTCCTCTGAAATCTAAAACACTGCAACGAGTAGAGTCTCGTTCACGATTGTGAAGTATGGCACAACTATGGATAGGAGGCTATGAGATATTTTAGGAAGTATTTCACATCATTATGATTCATGTCATGCCATTACATATACCTAAGGTTATTCCTCTTTCTAATGACACCCTCTTTGCCATTTCTAGATAATGCCGCCGAGAAGAGCAGGTACGCCAATTGGTGGTATGGAAGGTCAAGCCCCTCATATGAAATGAAAGGAGAATGTTTCTCAAACGGAGTGTAGGGCCACTTTAACCATGATGGCATAAGTATTAGCCAATCAAGTCTACTGAGGTTCTAATCTTCTGAATGCTTCCACCTCGGCTTCAAGGGTAAGGGATTTTACTAGGATGAATCCTCCCAAGTTTCATGGTTCAAAGGTGGAAGGGGATGCTCAAGAGTTTGTGGACAAGGTGTATAAGGTGTTGGGATTTATAGGTGTGACTTCGGAGGAAAAGGCAGAGTTAGCGGCCTTCCAACTGAAAGGGGTTACTCAAATATGACACACAAAATGGTAGAATGAGACGAGTAAAGATTTGGGTTCCATTTCTTGGGAAGAGTTCAAAAATGCATTTCTAGACCATTTCTTTCCTTTAGATTTGAGCAAAGCTAAGATGCAAGAATTTATCAACCTCAAGCAAGGTAGTATTCGCTCAGGTTTACCTAATTATCCAAGCATGCCCCATCATTGGTTGCCGACCCCCAAGCAACACTGAGCAAATGTGTCTGGAACATCCAACTTGCTCGTTCAATAGTGTCGGACCACTATGCTAGTAAAGGAGATAGATATTTCAAGAATTATAATGTTTGTGGAGCAAATCGAATATGTGAAGATCAGTAAGAAAACAAGAGAATCTAAGAAAGGTCGTTTTGATGAGGGTGGATTATCATCTACCAAGACGCCAGAGGCTAGGAGTAAAAAGTAAAGAAATCCATATCCTACTTGTGACACATGCAGTAAGATACACCTAGGAGTGTGCTTGGGGGTCAAGAAGGTTGCTTTGAGTGTGATGTGCTATGGCACAAGAGAAAGGATTGCTTGGTTGCTGCCAGGAAGGTTAGAGACAAAGTTCGTAGCAGTATGCTCTATATGTATGTGTTTCCTTGAATGGGGTAATTGTTCGTACTAAATGGTTTCGTAAGTGGTGGTGGTACGGTTGATCTATTAATAAGTGGTTGTGGTTGCATATTGGTAACAATGGTAGTTCATGTTCATTCTCATACATCATTTATCTAGTCTTGACATGTTACTTATTATTCATGCATACTCATGAAGAGAGTTGATTGAAGTTTTATGTGCCACTACGAAAATGTGCTAGTCATGCTTTTAAAATGATTTCCATGATAGAGACTTTGAAAGTTGCGTGAAAAAAATGCTTAATTTGCATTATTGTTTTAGTAAGTAGTTTATAGATGTTCCACTCTATTCATGCTATCTCTATTCACATTCAGGGATAAATGTACCCAAGGGGGGGATATTGAAACACACCTCCACGAAGCTCGGAAAAACCCTATGATGCATTTTTTTAATATCCCAAAATTCGTGCAGAATTTTACAAATCCGACTTCATATTATTGTTTAAAGGGAAAAATTTTGTTGTGCAACAAGTACATACAAGGTGTATTTTTCTGTGCCAAAAAATAACTTTTTCGATGAAACTTCGCAAAGTAGTAGCTATCTGCGACCAAGCCGCGATGCTGACCTGGCACGGACTAGTTCAAATATTTCCATCTCACTTGGGGGCAATTGGGTAATAACCCAATACATACATACATACATACATACATACATACATATATATATATATATATATATGAAAATCCCTCATTCTTCAGCTGGTATTAGAACGAAAAACTCACCAAAAACCTCTCAAATTCCTCTCTAATCTTCACCAACTCCTCCATCCAATCCCAATAATTTTGAGATTTTTCCTTGGAATTCAAGAGAACCAATCAAACCTCAAGTCCTCCTCAAGTTTTTCTTCAAGAAGCTCAAAGATTAAGGGACTGGCTCTCATCGATATCCTCCATGTGATTATCTATGGATCATTGAAGGAAGAGAGTTAGTGAATGCTCTAGTTCGGGGACGATACCCAGTTTCTATCTTACTTATGTGGAGAATTTATTCCACTTTACTTTCTAGTTTTAGGGTGAGCCTTGAACATCTCTTGGCGCCCGTCCTATTAATGCTCAGAGGTATTGTTGGATACTGTTCTTTGTACCTATAATTTGATATTGAGATTTTATGGAGACTTATCCCATAGACCCTATCCCTTATGTAATGTTGTTTGATGCTGTTGATTATGGTGGAAAGTGATGGAAGTCTCAAGTCCCTAAATGCCCCCATAGCGTGAGTAATACTTACCCACCCCTTAAACTTATTTTCTATCTGATTCATGTTTATCCTCTTCCCTATAACATCCCCATAGAATGAGTCAAAAGCCCCGCTTCACTTAGAAATTATTTGCTATACGCTTATTTATCTTTTATTATTTTCGCAAAATCAAGGATGTGCAAACGATATGCTAAGAGGCATGTTTGGATTGCCTTCGGGCTTCCCATTCATTTTGTCATGTCTAGGCCTTAGTCTTGGGTCGTGACAAGCTTGGTATCAGAGCACTAGATTTATAAATGGTCCTCAGACATCCAACACACCTAGTCGAGTAGAGTCTTATTAATGTTTGTGAAGTGCTCCACAACTATGGATCAGAGGCTATGAGGCATTTTAGGAAATATTTCACTTCATTATGATTCATGTCATGCCATTAGATAAACCTAAGGTTATTCCTCTCTCTAATAACACCCTATTTTCCATTTCTAGAAGATTCCATCGAGAAGACCACGTATGCCAATTGGTGGTGCCGAAGGTCAAGCCCCTCCTATGCAACAAGAGGAGAATGTTTCTCATGCAGAGTTTAGGGCCGCTTCAAACATAATAGCAGAAGCACTAACAATCAAGTCAAAAAAGATGCTAATATTATGAATGCTTCCACCTCGGTTTTAAGGGTAAGGGATTTTACTAGGATGAATCCTCTTGAGATTCATGGTTCAAAGGTGGAGGAGGATGCCCAAAAGTTTGTGGATGAGGTGCATAAGTTGTTGGCCATTATGGGTGTGAATTTAGAGGAAAACGCAGAGTTAGTGGCCTTCCAACAGAAAGGGGTTGCTCAAATTTGGCATGATCAATATAAGAATAAGAGGAGTAATGACAGAGGTTCCATTTCTTGGGAAGAGTTCAAGGATGCATTTCTAGATTGTTTCTTTCATTTAGAGTTGAGGGAAGCTAAGATGAAAGAATTTATCAACCTCGAGAAAGGGAGTGTTCATTCAAGTTTACCCAACAATCCAAGCATGCCACATCATTGGTTGCTAACCCCCGAGAAAAAATGATCAAATATATGTCAAGATTATCCAACTTACTTGTCCAAGAGTGTCGGACCGCTATGCTAGTAAAGGATATGGATATTTGAAGGCTCATGATTTTTGTGGAGCAGATCGAAGATGAGAAGATAAGGAAAAAAGAAAGAAAATCTAAGAAAGCTCATTTTGATGAGGGTGGATCGTCATTTACCAAGACACCGCAGGCTTGGAGCAAGAAGGAAAGAAATGCATATCCTACTCGTGAAGAGTGTGGTACGATGCACCTTAGAATGTGGTTGATCGGTCGAGAAGGCTGCTTTGAGTGTGGTCAGCTAGGGAAGAAGGGTAGGGATTGCCCAGTAGGGAAAAGAGAGAGATAGTAATAGTGTGCTCAGTATGTATGTATTTCCTTGAATAGGGTGATGGTTGGTACTAACTAGTTTAGCAAGTAGTGGTTCTATGGTTGATGAACTGGTAAGTGGTTGTGTTGGCATATATCGTTAAAATGGTAGTTCAGGTTCATTCTCATACATCATTTATCTAGTCTTGATATGTTACTTATTATGCATTCATGCTCATGAAGAGAGTTGTTTGAAGATTCATGTGCAATTATGAAAATATGTTACTCATGGTTTTAAAATGATTTCCATGATAGAGACTTTGACATTTGCATGAAATCAATGTTTAGTTTGCATTATTACTTTAGCAAGGAGTTCGTAGATGTTCTATTATATTCATACTATCTCTATTCACATCCGAAGACAAATGTTCCCAAAGGGGAAGGAACATTGAAACACCCCTTCATGTTGCTCAGAAAGACTCTATGATGCATTAATTTAATATCACAAAATCCATGCACAAGTTTGCAAATCCGATATCAGATTCTTCTTCAAAGGGGAAAATTGTGTGGGAAAACGAGTATCCATAAGGTATATTTTGTTGTGCCAAAAAATAAACTTTTCAATGAAACTTCAAAAAGCAGTAGTTGTCCACGACTAGGTCGCGACGTGTACCTGGGATGAACTATTTCAAAGATTTCCTTTTCACTTGGGGGAAATTAGGTGATAACCCAGTACCTATATATATATATGAAAATCCCATATTCTTCAGCCGTTTTTAGCCCTAAAAACTCACCAAAAACTTCCCAAATTCCTCTTTAATCTTCACCAAATCCTCCATCCATTCACATGATTTTCAAGAAATTTTGTTGGAATTTAGGAGCACCAAGTCAAACACCATGATCTCCTCAAGTTTTTCTTCAAGAAACTCCAAGATTAATGGATCGATGCTCATCGATATCCTCTATGTGGTTAGCTTTGGATCATTGAAAGAAGAGACTTTGTGAGTCCTCTAGTTTAGGGATGATACCCGGTTTCTATCTTACTTATATTGAGACTTCATTTCACTTTACTTTGCAGTTTGAGGGTGAGCCTTGAACATGTCTTGGCCCCGTCTTATTCATTCTTAGAGCTGTTGTTAGATACTAAGCTATGTACCTATAATTTTATGTTGAGATTTTATGGATTCTTATCCCTTAGACCCTATTCCTTATGTGATGCCATTTGATGCTACTGATTATGGTGAAAAGTGATGAAAGCCCCAAGTCCATAAATGCCTGAGTCATACTTATCCACCCCTTAAACTTATTTGCTAAGTGATTAACGTTTATACTCTTCCCTATAACATCCCATAGCGTGAGTCCAAAGCCTTGCTTCCCTTAGATATTATTTTTTATGTTCTTATTCATCTTTTATTATTTCTGCGAAACCAAGGATGCGCAAGTGATATTCCAAGATGCTTGTTTGTGTTGCCTTCGGGCTTCCCATTTTCCATGTCATGTCTAGGACCTAGTCTTAGGTCTGACACTTAGCGCTACATTGCCAATCAGATATAATGGGAAGACACGATGTCTCACAACTTCTATAGATAGATTCATAATTCCCATTATACTCTTACTGACAAACACAACGTTATGCAGACGACTATGTGGGTCCTTTGACGGTAGGCCTACGATGAACCCATGATTTTGCAGAATCTAAAGCAACCCACTTGAGACTACGAACTTTGTGTCACCTAATAGTTGAGGTAACACAATAGCTCTAGTGACATCCATAGCCATAGGATTCAGTCGATATTGATTCCACTTGTAAGGTTCAGCATTAAAGTCCTTTGCTGTGGATCAAATTCCTTAAGAGGAGATGGATTTTTTTCATTTGCATTCTCATTTTCATTATGCTTCTAATTTATAGTTGCATTAATCATGTTGTTTGCGTTATCTTGGGCCATCTTTCTCAATCTTCTCAATTTCTAGGTCAAATGAGTCAAGGGAATGCTTCGGCTTCGCGTGTTGGCATACACTATACTTGTATCCTGAAGGTAAACAAAAACAATAAAAACGTAAGATAAGGGAAATAAGGATTAATTCCCAAAGTACTAAACTTAAACAAGTCCAACCATATTCACCGGCAATGGAGCCAAAATCTTAATGTTGCCCAAGATACACCTTCTTTTTGAAAGCTAAAGTAGTTGTTGCCAAGATATATAACCTAACTGAGGTTAGGGTTGATCTCACAAGGAATATGGTAGACTCAGAAGCATTTCATTCAGCCTTTTGGACAGATTAACCTACTCATCTCCCTGAGAGGGAGGGGATTTGTAATAACTATGAAAAGTAATCCTGAAATAACACAAGTGTTAAATTAGTATGAAGAGTAGTAACCACGATATTGTGTTCTCCGTGATTCCCTAACTCGATATTACCGAATAATTGAATTATTTTATAGTGTGTATCATGTAAAACAGTAAGTTAAGTTTACCAATCTATTTAATTTAGGTGAGAGGTAAATTTCACTACGTGATTTTGATCCATCCCCGTAGTGTGACATTACTAACCTTACCTATTGTTCTAGTAAAACCTCCCCTTCGCCTAGTTTGGTTTATTACATGAGAAATACCAATCAAATCTTGTATATTAATATCTTTTCCTATTTTTTACTACCATGATCCAGTCAATACGAATGGGTAAGTTATAACATTGTCCATAGTTGAAAGCTTTCAAACCAAAGAGAATTAATTAATACATGCATGCATACTTTTCAAGAATTATGAATTATCTTATTTTAGCTTATTAGTTATTTATGGTTCTCATAATCCTAGTAGTGAACTTAGCTACTCATGATTATTGTAGATACAAGAATAATGAATTTGAGTAACATAATTGAGCACTTACACAAGAGAATTAAGCATAATAAATCAATGTTCTTCACCGTAAATCACAAGACTGACTTAAAAGCATAAAATAATGTTTCACAAGTATTTCTCTCAAGCTCTCTACTATTCTCTTCTATTATGTAATGTTTCTTATGAAAAATAACCTAAAATACCAATTTATAGTCTTTAAAATACAAAGCCAAAATGGATTAGGAGAATTGGATCGGCAGACTCTACATACTCTATAGGTGGTATAATGTTTTGCGGTCTATAGTCAGGCTTTCGTAGATTGCATCTTTATTTCTGGGGTTCATTTCTATGACTCGTCGCTACGGATCGTATAAATTTTTATGACCGTAGGGGGTTTTGTCTGATGACTTTTCAACAACTCCCCACTTTTCTGATCCTCATGGCACGACACCAAGTCTACGACTCTTATGATCTTCTATGACTCGTCCATATGTTCATGAAATTAACTTCAAAAATAAATCCTTTACTAGAGTTTTGTACGAAACCAGATCTATAACATGTAAAAGGTCTTGTGAACCCTTGACTTCGGCGAAATTCTCACACTTAGCCTAAAAAATAGTGACAACCCTGTAATCCTACAAAACTAATATAAAAACACATCGAATTTACTAACATTTCTTTCAGAACACATGAAATTCAAGTGTTTAAGCATCAATTGTGTTGTATTTTGACAACACATTATTGGATTATTATGCTGATGATGACCGCTCTTGCTTTCTTTGAGTAGCCAGGTTGAGCGACATAAAAAATGACGTTGTTGCTAGGACATAAACAAGTTCATGACTGAATGTTTGTTGAGCTTTTTTCTCACAATTAGAATTTTTTTAACTATTTTCTTGTTGTTTTGCTATTGAAAAATAGGTGTTAAAGATGGAGGACGATGGGAGTGTCCAATGGTGAGAAATGTTAGAGATGCCAATTATATGAAGCGTTTTAACTGGTACGAGGTGGGAAGCACAAGTGATACCTAACTAACCTTGTTGGACGGAGGAGTTAATTTTCATATGACAAGCACAATGTTACAACTCCTCTAGTTGAAGAGATTTGTAACACCTCACAATCGAACTCTTAAGACCTGGAAATTCTCCGTTGCAAATTCATAAGATTAAACCTAGTAATACCTTACTTATACATACATTTTAAGTATCATTAATATAGGTGGGAAGTGTGTTGGAAATGAATTTGAGTCATGAGAGACCCCTAGTACTTAGTTAAGTTCAAAACCTTTCTACTGGTTAAATTTTTCACTTTGCATTATGCAAGGGTCAACTTTAAATGATTATTAATCTTAGAACAAAAATAATTTGGTGGAAAATGAACTATCTAATGAAAGGTCTTTGAATTTTCTTTCCAATGCAATCGATTTTACCTCATTTGGAGTTTAGAGTCAAATGTTATGTTTGTTTTACTAGAGACTACTAGGTGTAGAGTGCATCTATGAAACCTATTGTGGGTCGTGGATAAAAGTATTTCCCGTATGCTAACTTGTGAAAATAAGTCCTAAAATCTAATTTTTTGTTCAAAGACTTTATGGACTAATCTACGAGTTGTAAAATTTTTTGCAGGCCATAGATTGGGCTCATGAAAGTGATCCAGAGACCCCAAAATTTGCCCAAACATTTAAAGAAGCATACCTATAGGCTGTAAAATCATCTAAGAGCCACAGATAGAATCATATCTGACTGGATCGATGATTTTAAAGAGCGTTATTTTCATATTTTCTCACCCTTTAAGCCTAAATCTGTCAGTTTTCGCCTAATTAAACCTCTAAAACGTGATTCTTCAAATCATTAACGTTCAAACCCTCTCCAAGCTCATAACGTATTTTCAAAATGGAAAAAGCTAGGGCTTTCAAGAACCTTCTTTAAAATTCTTCAGGAAACGATTTCCCCAGGTATGTAAGACCCTCCAAAATTATCCTACAATTACTTTAGTATCTTTAACTAGCAATCTCTACCAAAGATCATGCTTATAAGTTGAGATCAAATTTGCCCCATTACTAGTTAATTTCATTAAAATATCTTTTCATGTATTTTTCTTGCTAAAAATCATGGCCTTTACTGATTCCACTACTGATGTAAGTCATTAAGTCAAGCTTTCATGGTTAAGGTTACAATTGTAAGAATCCTAGGGATTTCATGAAAACCATAATGTTCATAGTCATGAGTTGAGTTTTAAAAGTACTTAAAGCTATTATATTTACAAGATAGCCGAGTGACAAAAATTAGATTTTTGAGACACTTTACATTATTATATTTTTTTGTCAAAGAAAAGAGACACATAGAGAAAACATTAAGAAAAGCTAAAGTTCGGTTAAGTCCCCAGAGATTAAAAAGGTATTTTGAGAACTCATACTCTTAAAGTTATGAGCATGATAAAAGTTATTTTGGGAGTAGTACTGAGAACCTATATGAGTGAGAGTAATAATAACTTGTACTCAGAAACTACATTAGCCGGCATAGGATGGGATTGTACCAAAAGTACAACTCCTTATTGCCACTGAGATAGCTAATTTTTGAGATGGATCCACTCCCCTAGTTTTTGTTCCTTATCCTGTCAAAGTAAGGAATCGTTCTTGTAGTGTGGATAAGATGTTGTATCATCACGAAGCTCAAAGTAATGATTGCCGATTATAGAATTTCCCCAAGCTAAAGTAACCTTATTCTTACATACAAAGTTTCAGCATATGTTTCACTTCAAGAATGAACTTTCTTTATTACTTATGTTATCCTATTTGAGATATGTTTTGGCTACTTTTGAGTATAGTACCCTATCCCACGTTCCTAATTTTGGCTATTCTTTTGGCTTATGCATTCCACATACTGACGTCCATTAGACCTACACCATCTTGTGATGCAAACGCTGATGACAGAGTTCCTCAGCATACATTCCATTGAGGACAGGATTTTCACTCGGCCTTTAGTCAGGCCTCTTACCAGTGAGAAGCTTTAGAGTCTTTGTTTATGTTTTTAGCATTTCTTTTCAGTTGTGGTTACTCTGGGCCTGTCACGGTAGTTGTTTCAAATTATTCTAATTATATGTTCCATAAACTGGATGACAGGAGTTCAGTTCTTACTTTTAGTTATTTTGGGATATTTCCACTATTCAATTTGTTTAGATTTTTGCAGTACCTTTAGCATATTTATTTAAGCCTTTCATTTATAATTTGTCTTCCATCGAATAAAGTAGCTAGGCCAAGTGGTTTATCTGGGACCGAAAATATTTCTGGGTGCCAGAAATGCCCAGGATGTAGACTCAAGACATGACAAACTTGGTATCAGAGCCCAGAGTTCAAGTGTCCTAGGAAGTCTATGGAACCGTATTTAGTGTAGTTTGCATCATTGGTGTGAAGCATGCCACATCCATGATAAGGAGGCTACAGGGTATTAAGAAGTGTTACTATCAGTTGTTATTTCATTTTGTGCTTTAGAGTTTACCTGTATTAAGTCCATTATAATTCATGCGTTCACGCCTTGTTTTTCAGATAAGCCTCCACGTAGAGATACCATAGTAGCTAGGGATAAAGAAAGCCCAGTCAAGCAGAATGCAAACTAGCCTAATCCCTCAATTCTTGAGGGACCTAGAGGTCCAAGCTGTGCTAGTTGAGCCGCCACCACAAGCGGATATCTCTAGTGTTGTGCCCCACCAGGCTATCCAGACTTTAGCACAGGTGCTCATGACACTTGGAGGCCATAGGAAGATTGTAGACATGGTAGTTCAAAAACCACTAGGGTTCGTGAATTTTTGAGGATGAACCCATTGGTGCTCACAGAGTTTGACGTGAAGGAGGATCTTGAGAACTTCATTAAGGAACTCCAGAAAATATTTTAGGTTATGCACATAGGTGATGTAGAGCAGGTTATGTTGGCTACGTACTATCTCAAGGGAGTAGCTAGACTCTTTTTGATTAGTAGAAGAGAGGTAGAGCAGAAGAGGCTCCAGCTTTGAGTTGGGTATTATTCGAGGAGGCCTTTCTAGGATAGTACTTTCCTAAAGAGTTGAGGTAGGCTAAGGTGAGGGAGTTCCTATATCTGAAGCAGAAAGCTCTATGTATGGGAATAAAGCCTCAAATTTCACACAGTTGTCCTATTATGGTCTGACTATGGTGGCAGACATCCGTACAAGGATGGATATCAGGGCTCTCTCGGATGACTAAGAGAGAGGGTAAAAATGTTATGATAATTGGGGATATAGACATAGCTTGCTTAATGACTTACATGTAACATGTGGAAGAGGAGAAAATAAAGGATAGATAGGCGTCCAAAAACAAAAGGGCCAAGACATCAGGACAAGAGACAGGTAAGAAGGGGGCTAGAAGATCTAATCATTCATTCATTTAGCCTAAGACATCTAGACCAACACCTTTGTCTGCTAGTGCACCTGTACCGAGGGTTCAGAATTAGCAGGGATAACATAGTGGAAGAATTCAGGTAGCTAGTCACAAAGGAGTGTAGCTTAAGGATAGACTTGTTATCCAATTTATGGTAACTGTGGCAGGTTTCGTCAAAGAGAGAGTCTTGTAGGCTCAAATGGTTGTTTTAGATATGGTCAGGTAGGGAAATTTTTGAAGGATTATCCTATGGGGAGGCAGAACATTAGGGATAACAAATCTCAGTCAGTTTCTTCAATACCATAGGTAAGCTGGTATAGAGAGATACTAAATCAGGGATAGGCCGGGGCACAAACCGTCTATATGCCATGGCTACCGGATAAGAGCAAGAGAACTTACAATATGTGGTTACTGGTATGCTCAAAGTATTTACTCATGTTGTCTATGGGTTGTTAGACTCAGGTGCCACATTGTCATTTGTGAATTATGTAGCCATAAGTTTGAGATCAGTCCATAATGTCTTCGTTAGCCTTTTAGTATTTCCACTACTGTTGGAGAATCTACTCTAACCCAAAAAGTCTATAATGATTGTAAAGTTCCAATTTACCATAATGATATCTTAGATGATCTGGTTGAGTTAGACATGGTAAATTTTGACATCATTCCAGGCATGGACAGGCTTCATGCTTTTATGCCTCCATAGACTGTAGAACCAGGTGGTCAAATTTCAATTTCCTAATAAGCTAGTCTTAGAGTGGAGGGGTAGCTATATTTTTCCTAAGGGTAAATATGTCTGATATCTCAAAGCCAGAAATTTAATTTCCAAATGGTGTACATAACATCTAGCTAGAGTAAAATATTGCAATGTCGAGACACCATCTCTCCAGTCTTTTTTCCAGTTGTGAATGAATTCCTAGACATCTTTCCTAATGATCTGGCTAGAGTCCCTCCTGATAAAGAGAGAGACTTTGGGATAGATACCCTTCTAGATACTCAACCTATATCTATTCCTCCCTACCATATGGCTTCTTCGGTGTTAAAAGAGTTGAAAATGCACCTAAGAGACCTCATAGATAATGGTTTCATTATACCAAGCGTCTCAACTTGGGGTGCTCTAGTTCTCTTCGTGCTTGAAAAAGATGGTTCTCTTAGAATGTGCATAGATTACCACTAGTTAAACAAGGTCACCATAAAGAATAACTACTCTCTTACTAGAATTAATCACTTATGTGACCAACTCCAGGGTGCTACTTGTTTCTCTAAAATAAACTTAGTTCTGGGTACCATTAGCTCAAAGTTAGAGAAAGTGACAATCCCAAGACAACCTTCAAAATGTGTAATAGCCACTGTGAGTTCATAGTCGTGTCATTTGGACTGACTAAAGCCCTAAGAAGCTTTTATGGATCTTATGAATAGGGTGTTGATGTCGTACTTAGAGATGTTCATCATTGTGTTAATAGATGACATTTGATCTACTCTCATAATGATGAAGAGCTTACCAACCATCTTACAATTATCTTTCAGACGCTTAAGGACCAAAAATTGTACGCCAAATTTTCCAAATGTGAGTTTTGGTTAGCATCCGTGAGTTTTCTAGGTCATATTATTTCTGATAAGGGTATTCAAGTTGATTCTAAAAAGATTTAGGTTGTAAAGAATTGGCCAAGGCCCACAACTCAAACAGAGATAATGAGTTTCTTGGGTTTGGCAAGTTACTATAGGCATTTTGTAGAGGGGTTTTCTTCTATCTCAACTTCCTTGACTATGCTAACTTAGAAGAAGGTTAAGTTTGTATTGTCTGAAGCTTTTGAAAAGAGTTTCCAAGAGTTGAAAACTAGGATGACTACAACTCTAGTCTTATCCCTAACTGAGTGAGTTGATGGTTTTATTATATACTGTGATGATTCCAAAGTTGGTTTTGGATGCATATTGATGCAGAGAGGCAAGGTGATAGCGTATGCCTCCAGAAAGCTTAAGACTCATGAGAAGAACTACCAAACTCATAATCTTGAGCTTGCTGCTATGGTGTTTGCTCTCAAACTCTAGAGATACTATCTTTATGATGGGCGTGTAGATGTATTTACTGACCATAAGAGCTTGCAATATGTATTCTGTCAAAAGGAGATGAACTTCAACCAGAGGAGATGGTCGGAGTTGTTAAACCACTATGACATGAGCATCCTCTATCACCCAGGTAAAGCTAATATAGTTGCTTATGCTTTTAGAAAGTTCATCGTGGGGAGCACTACACACTGAGGATGGACAGAAAGAACTAGCTAAGTAGGTGAACAAGTTGACACGCTTGGGAGTACAGATTGAATATTCTAACAAAGTGTGGTGCAATTAAAAAAATGGTGCAGAGTCATCCTTAGTGGTGGAGGAGAAAGAAAAGCAAGAGCAGGATCCAATCCTCCTTCAGTTGAAAGAAGATATCCAGAAGTAAAAGATACTAGTGTTTTCAAAAGGGGGAGATAGAGTCCTGAGATACCAAGGCAGGATATGTGTACCAGGTGTTGATGGCCTTAGAGATAGGATTCTCTAAGGCTCATAACACAAAATACTCTATTCACCCAGGTGCAACAAAAATGTATTAAGACTTATAAGAGGCTTATTGGTAGGGTGGAATAAAGAAGGACATTGCAGAGTTCGTGTCCAGATGCCCGAATTGCCTGTATGTTAAGGTGGAACACCAAAGACCTTATGGTGTGTCCGAGAATATTTCAAATTCTAGAGTGAAAATGGGAGATGATTAACATGGACTTTATAACAGGCTTACCCTGATCTCTTAGACAGCATAATTCATTATGTGTAATAGTAGAGAATAACCAAGTTAGCTCACTTTCTACCTATCAAGGCGACTGATACAGCTAAGGACTATGCCAGACATTACATTAATAAGATCGTTAGTTTGCATAGGGTTACCATATCCATTATTTCTAACAGAGGAGGCTAGTTCATAGCCTAATTTTGGAAGTCCTTTCAGAAAGGGTATGGTATGAAGGTGAATCTTATTAAATATTCCATCTCCACACAGAAGGGCAAGAAAAGTGGACCATATAGACACTTGAGGATATGTTGAGGGAATGTGTTATAGAATTTAAAGGTAACTGGGATTACCACTTACCCTTGATTGATTTTTTCTACAACAATAGTTTCCAAGCTAGGATACAAATGGCACCTTATGAGGCCCTTTATGTGAGGAGGTGTAGGTCACCTATTGGGTTATTTGTAGTTTGTGTGGAAGGATTGGTAGGACCTAATATAGTCCATCAACCTATGGAGAAGGTGAAATTTATTCAAGAGAGACCAAGAACAACCCAACTCCAACTAAAATCTTATACAAATGTTAGAATGAGAGATTTGGAATTTGAGGTAAGTGATTGGGTGTCTCTAAAGTTTTCAAGGATAAAGGGGGTTATGTGATTTTTGAAAAAGGGGAAGATCATCCTCAATATATTAGCCCATATCGATTTATTAGGAGGATCGGTAAAGAGCCATACGAATTGGACTTGCCACCAGAGTTAGTTGTTATTAAACCAGTATTTCACATTTCTATGCTTAAGAAGTGTTTGGGAGATCCAACACATGGTTGTGCCTACAGAGAATATTGGAGTCCAAGACAAATTGTGATATAAAATTATCCCATTTCAGATACTACATCGTCAAGTTCGTAAATTGTGAACCAAGGAAATTGCTTCTGTTAAAGAATTGTGGAGGAACTAGTTAGTTGAGAAAGCCACGTTGAAAGCTGAGGTAGATATGAAAGCTAGATATCCTCACCTATTAGTGCCTTCTAGTGATGAACATGAAGGAAATACTCCTTATTCATATCATTCTTTTAAGTTATATCCTTAAATATGAGTAATAAGATATACGGATAGCTTCTTATCAATAAACAAGCTCAGGAGTAGCAAACATTCTTATATTCCCTAGTTTCACCTTCATTCGAGGATGAGTGATCCCAAGTGGGAGATATTATAACACCTCATAATCCTAATTTTACGATATGGAAATTCATCATCGTAAATTTATAAGACTGAACCTTGTAATTCCTTACTTGTATTTACATTTTAATTGTCATTAATATAGGTGGGAAGTGTGTTCGAAGTAATGCAGGCCATGAGAGACCCTTAGTACTTAGTTAAGTTGAAAACCTTTCTACTGGTTATGTTTTTCACTTTGGATTATTCAAGGGTCAAATATAAATGACTATAACTCTTAGCACACAAACAATTAGCTGTTCTATGACCTATCAAATGAAAGGTCTTTAATTTTCTTTTGAACTTTCACCTTATTTGGAGTTCCAAGTCAAAAGTTATAGTCATTTCATTAAAGAGTGCCAGGTGTAGAGTGCATCTATGAAACCTATTATGGGGTGTGGATAAAAGTATGGCTTGTCTTCTAACTCGTGGACAAAAAACCTAAAAACTTAATTTTTCGTCCCAGACTTTACGGACCAATCTATGAGTCATAGAAATTTCTACAGGTCATAGATTGGGCTTGTGAAAGTTATCTAGAGACCCTAACATTTGCCCATGAATTTAAAAAATGGTACCTAAGGGTCGTAGAAACTTTCAAGGGCCGTAGATGACTCGTAAATGACTCGATCAGTGATTTTAAAGAGGGTTATTTTCATATTTTCTCACCCTTTGAGCGTAAACTTGTTAGTTTTAACCTAATTAAACCCCTAAAATATGATTCTTCATTATTTATGTTTAAACCCTCTCTAAACTCATAATGTACTTTCAGAAGCGCAAAAGTTAGGGCTCTCAAGAACCTTTGTCAAAATTCCTCAAGAAACTGATTCCCTAGATATGTAAAGCCCCCCAAATATTATCCTACGATTACTTTAGTATCTATAACTACTAGTGTCTACCCAAGAGCGATCTTATGAGTTGAGATCAAGTTTTCCCCGTAACTAGTTAATTTCATTGAAATACTTGTTCATATATTTTTCTTGATAGTCTTTATTGATTCCACTACTAAAGTAAGTTATTAAGTCAAGGTTTCATAGTTAAGGTAGCAATTGTAAGAACCGTAGGGATTTAATAAAAATCTTTATGCTCACAGTCTTGAGTTGAGTTTATGAAGTACTGAAAGCCTCTATATTTACAAGATAGCTGAGTTATAAAATTACATTTTTGAGATACTTTGCATTAATACAACTTTCAGTCAAAGAAAAGAGACAAGTTGAGAAAAATTTAAGAAATGTTAAAGTTGGGTTAAGTACCAGGAGATTAAAAAGGCATTTTGAGAACTCATACTCTTAAAGGTATGAGAATTATAAAGTTACTCTGAGAGTAGTATTGAGCGTTGATATGACTGAGAGTAATAATAACTAGAACTCATAAACTACATAGCCGGTGTAGGATAGGGTTGTACCAAAAGTACAACTCCTCATTTCCACTTAGATGGCCTAGTTTTAGTATGGATCCACTCCCCTATTATCGTTCCTTACCCTAGTAAAGTATGGAATAGCTTTGGCAGCGTGGGCAAGATGTTGTATCATCATGAAGCTTATAGTGATGGTTGTTGGTTAGAGAAAATCCCTAAGATAAAGTAAACTAGTTTTTGCGTACCGAGTTTCAACACATGTCTTACTTTTAGCATGCAATTTCTTTATTACTTATGCTATCCTATTTGATTCAAGTTTTAGCTACTTTTGAGTGTAGTACCCTATCTCAAGTTCCTAGTTTCGGCTATTTTACATGCTCGTATATTCTAACACTGACATTTTTTGGACCTACATCATTTTATGATGCATACGTAGGTGACAGAGTTCCTCAGCAGATGCTCTGTTGAGGACTAGCATTTCATTCAGCCTTTTGTAAGGCATTTTACTAGTCAGAGGCTTTGGAGTCATTATTTATATTTTTAGAATTTCTTTTTAGTTGTAGTTATCGTGGGCTTATTAAGGTAGTTGTTTCTCATTATTCTAGTTAGAGGTTCCATAGACTGGATGGCAGGAGTTCAGTTCTTACTTTCAATTACTTCGAGATATTTCCACTATTCAGTTTGTTCAGATTTTTGCGGTATCATTAGATTACTATATTTAAGCCTTTCAGTTATCATTTAAATCTTCCACTAAATAAAGTATCTAGGCCAAGTGGTTCTCTTGGGACAAGAAATGGTTCTGGGTGCCGCTAACTCCTAGGGTGTAAACTGGAGGCACAACAAGATTGTTTGGAGGAATTGGCCACGAGGATCCTCACGAAGACCTATGGAACTTTGTTGATGCTTGTCTCTCAATCAATTTCAGGGGAATGAGCAAACAAGCCATTATGCTGAGGTTGTTTCTATTCTCTATCATTAGAGAGGTTGTGAGGTGGCTAGCATAGTTGCCTCCTGATTTTATTACTTTGTGGGAGTTGCTGCAAAATATGTTTCTCGAAAAATTTTTCCCTCCCTCGAGATGATAAAGCTGAGAAGAAGTATTGAGAACTTTAAACATATTAAAGATGAGCCATTGCATGAGACATGGCTTCGATTTTGAAAACATTAACTTCAGTGCCCTAATCATAGAGGTTGGGACCATATGCTATTGCAATACTTCTATGTAAGTCTCAATACATCCAACAAAAGGGTAGCTGGCCAGCTGGTGAGAGGAGGACTTATGACACAAAAATTCACCGAAGCTTGTGACTTCCTGGATGGCATGAAAAAAAAAACTGAGCATGGTACATACAGGATGACCTTGTACCTTCAGGTCACAGGGGTCCATCTGAGGAGTAGCTTGCTAAAGATTATAATAGGGATGAAAATGGTTAAGATGCTAATTCAGCTTGACCTCTTCACTAAGTATGTTATAGGAGAAAATCGTAAGAGTTTTAATGTTGTGGGAGTAACTAGCATTGTGATTCTTGAGGTGCACCATTTGAAGGTTGTTACAATGAGAAGGTGCCTTTTATGGGAAAACAAATGGTGGGTGCTGGGCTGGCTTTTCAAAGGCAACCCAGGAATCAAGGTTTGAACAATAATGCTGGATTGTGATGTCACAATCCAAGCCTAGGGCCGAGACGTGACTGGCGCAAGGGGAACCCTAAGGGACCCCAGGCAAGATTCTCAGAACATCATTATACATCCTTGGTCGCAGAAGCAATAAATCAAGCATCAAGTTATAAAAGAATGGGGTAATCGGGGCTAAGGGAAAACACTTCCATATCATCATAGTCAAGAGACAAGAGTCTAGCGCATATCATAGATACATCATGTCCAATAAATACCTCAAAAATATAGATAAGACCGGGAGCCAAGACAAAGTAACCGGGCCCACCCTCATAGTCAAAATAGACAATAAAGAAGAATATCTCAATACATAATAGGAGAAACATAGACTAAGGTCCCTGAAATGGAATACTCACCAACTAGCTTGAGTAGTGGTCGAACTAGCCACGTGGAGGAGAAGGATGATCAACTTAGGCACTAATTCCTACATGGTGGCATCATATAGGCATAGAGTATGCATAAGTACGTTTGAATGTACTAATTATGTAGGATGCAATGCAAACAAGAATTAAGAATTATAATCAAAATGCATAACAATAGGCAATAGTCATACTATAACAATATGAAATGTGTGATCAATGCATAAGTTAAACATGCTTAAGTAACTCATGCTCATATAGGATATCATATGTGTAGAAGATACCAAGCTAGATTTCAAAATATACAACCCTTTTGGAACTTAGTGATAATGTCGCCCTATCATTTAGGTGTATGAGTACGAATCCTCATCTAGGTTGGTGATAATGCCGCCCAATCACCAAGGTAGAGAAGTACAAACCCCCATCTAGGTTAGTGATGATACCTTTCCATCACCCAGTGGAGAAGTACAAACCCTTCCCTAGGTTGATGAGTACAAACCCCCATCTAGGCTATCTGGATTATTAGTCCCCCAAGATTCGCCAAGGTATAATGAAACACTTTATATAGAAAATATCAAAAACATAAGCTCATTCCATTATCACATAATAAATCTTATAATATCTCATTCTTTGGATCTTCAACTCCTCAATAAATCACATCCAGACATTTTATCAAACACTTAAAGGGTGTATAATGCTAGTATAAAACCATGAAATATAAAGATGAAATCATGCAAAAAAATCTATTGTAAAGCTATCAATCAGCACCTTGCAACACCCTTAAACAATATACATGAAAATCCTTTCTCAAATCTTATAATAGATCAAAGATTTATGGTTCAAAACATGGAAAACAATCACAAATATATATAGCTTTAACATAGTGTGCAGTAAATTTCATAATAATTAAGACCCATTTGTAAATCAACTTTAAATCATGCAATTTGAATTAAAGGAGGCATGCGTATCATGCAAAATGGACCCACGAAAGAAATCCACATACCTTAGCACAGAGATGAACTTGGTGAAGATTGGAGATGGAGACTTTAAGCTTGAAGTAGAACCTTGAAGGAGAACCTTATCTTGGGATGAGGGTTTGTAACTTGAGTTTGGGGAGTGAAAATATGACTAAGTGTTTGATTGAGTATTGGGAAATGTTTTGGATCATATGAGGGTGAAATTTGGCTAAGTATAGGTAAAACCACGTTTGGGAATACTTAGGGCCAAGACTTAGAAGTCTTAGACTAAACTAAAGAAAATAGTCTCAAATTAACACAGAGGCGCGTCGCATAGGCAATGTGAAAACCTCTCTGGAAATCCACATTTGGGAATTTTGAAGTTTGACACAGTTGCTCTAAGATCGTGTTTAGACCCCTTTTCACCTAATTTTGAACCCCTGAAGAAGAAAATGAAGTCAGATTTTCAAAATAACAAATGGATTTTGAGATATATGGAATATAAAATTCTGGGCATTTCGAGGCACATTTTCGGGCACTTTTTTGGATCGTTTCAATATCTTACCATTGGGAACATTCATCCCCGAATGTAAAATAGACATACAAGACAAGAGTAATCATAAAAAAATCATCCCCTACTAAAATGCAGCATTACATTTAAAACATCATTTTCAAAATCTCAACATATGTGTAAAAATCATCATAAACTTGTCAACTTAAACATGAATGCATATGAATAACGCGGGGGATGAAATACAGGACTTTAAATTACATTGGGGACTTAGAATTAGTACCTTAGGCTTGAGTGGAGTGGAAAAGATAAGGATAACACATTTTCATGTCTGCTTCGGCCTCCCAAGTAGCACTTTCGGTTTATTGGTTCCTCTAAAGGATTTTAACGGATGCCACCTCCTTGTTCCTCAATCTCTTCACTTGCCTATCTAGGATCTGAACCGAAACCTCCTCATAGGTCAAGTAATCTTCAACAACGCCTATAACATCAAGAGGAATAATAGCATTAGGATCACCAATATATTTTCTCAATATAAAGACATGGAATACCAAATGAACCAAATTCATTTCACTAGGCAGCTTCAATTCATAAGCTACCTTGCCAACCCTCTTCAATACCTCATAAGTACCAACATATCTTAGACTCAACTTCTCCTTTTTACCAAAACGTGTCACATCTTTCATTGGAGACACTTCAAAATAACCCAATGACCCACTTTGATTTCAAGGTCTCTTCTTCTCACATCAGCATAAGATTTTTGACGACTATGGGTTGTTCTTAACCTTTCCCTAATCGTCCTGACCTTCTCAAAAACCACCATAACAAGATCTGGTCCCAATAAAGCCACCTTTCCAATCTCAAACCAACCGACCAGTGATCTACAACGTCTTCCATAAAGAGCCTCAAAAGGAGTCATACCGATGCTATACTGATAGCTATAGCTGTAGGCAAACTCAACCAAAGGAAGATGGTCATCCAAACTACCTCTCAACTACAATATACAAGCCCTTAGCATATCCTCAAGTGTTAGAATGGTTCTTTTGACTTGGTCATCCATTTTAGGGGTGGAAGGCCATACTACGGTGAACTTTTGTACCATAGTCATTTAGAAAAGACTTAAAAAGTGTGAACTGAATTGTGCACCACGATCTAATATAATGGAGAAAGAAATTCCATATAACCTTACTAACTCATGGATGTACAACCTTGCATACTCTTCAACCCCATATGTGGTCTTAACCGATAGAAATTGAGCCGATTACGTCATCATATCAACCACCACCCATATAGAATCAAAATCTTTTTAAGTCTTGGGAAAGCTGACAACAAAATCCATATTAATCACCTCCTACTTCCAAGTGGGAATCTCTATGTACTGGATTAGGCCACCCGGCCTTTGATGTTCGGCTTTGACTTTTTGTTAACTAAGGAAATCAGAAACGAATTTGGCAATGTCCCACTTCATGCCTCCCCACCAATACACATCCCTCAAGTCTATATATATTTTGGTGGAACTGGGGTGAATAGAATAAGAAGAATTATGGGCCTCATCAAGGATCTTCTCCCTCAAACTATCAACACAAGGCACACATAACATACCTTGGTTCCTAAGGGAACCATCTCCCCATTGAGACAAAACCTCTACTTTGCCCTCTTTCACCAAGGCCTTTAATTCAAGCAAGAAGAAGTCAAGATCTTGTTTTGCTATCACCTCATCAAACAAAGAAGACTTAAACCTATCAATAACCACAACACCATCACCACCAACCACTTCCAACCTAGCCCCCAATCTATCCAATCCATGCACCTCCCTGGCCATTTCCCTATAACCACCATCAACATGAGCTAGGCTACCCATGGACATCCAACTCAAAGTATCTGCCAATACATTTGCCTTACTCAGATTATAATGCACACTCATGTCATAATCTTTGAGAAGTTCTACCCACCTTCTTTGTCTTAAGTGGAGATCCTTTTGAGTGAAGGCATATTGGAGGCTCTTATGATCGGTGAAGACATCAACATGCACCCCATACAAATAATGACGCCAAATCATTAATGCAAACACCACGGCGGCCAATTTAAGATCATGGGTAGGGTAATTCCATTCATGCACTTTGAGTTGCCTAGAAGCATAGTCTATGAGCTTACCATTTTGCATTAGCACACAATCCGAACCAACTCTAGATGCATTATAATACATAACAAAACCCTCAAGCCCATCCATTAGTGACTATATAGGAGCGGACACAAGCTTGTCCTTCAATGTTTGGAAGCTCCTCTCACAAACATCGGCCCAGACAAACTTAAACTTCTTTTGAGTAAATTTTTTCATGGGTGAAGCAATAGAGAACTCAATAACAAATCTTCTATAGTAACCTGCAAGGCCCAAGAAGCTCCTAATATCCGACGGGGTCAATGGTCTAGGCCAATTACTAATCACATCGATTTTCTTAGGATCCACTTTTATACTATCCCCCAACACCACATGATCGAAGAATGAAACTTCCTTCAACCAAAATTCACACTTATCTTATTTGAAATACAATTTCTCCTCCCTCAATCTTTGTAACACAACCCTCAAATGAGCCATGTGCTCCTACCAACTTTGTGAGTAGATTAAAATATCATTAATGAAGACGACAACAAAGGAATCAAGGTAAGGTTTGAAGACCCTATTCATTAGTTCCATGAAGATGGTCAATACATTGGTCAACCCAAAAGGCATTATCACAAACTCATAATTCCATATTTAGTTCGGAAAGCCATCTTAGAAATCTCACCCTCACTTGATGATACCCGGACCAAAGATCAATCTTAGAGAAGAAGCTATCCCTTTGCAATTAGCCGAACAAGGCATCAATTCTTAGAAGATAATATCTATTCTTTATAGTGACCCTATTGAGTTGTCAGTAGTCAATGCATATTCTACATGACCCATCCTTCTTTTTCACAAACAACACTAGGGAACTCCAAGGTGATTGACTAGGTCTAATAAATCCCTTCTCCAACAAATCGTTGAATTGCTCTTTTAACTCTTTCAACTCCGACAAGGCCATACAGTAAAGGGAAATGGAGATAGGTTAAGTATCTTGAAGGAGATCTGTGCCAAAATCAATCTCCCTTTCAGAGGGACATTGGAAAGGTCATTTAGGAAAACATCAAGAAACCCATTTACAACCAGAACTGACTCTATGGGATGGACTTTGGACTCCACATCTTTAACCCTCACAAGTGGTAAAGACACCCTTTAGAGATCAACTTACAGGCTTTAATGAATGAAATAAATCTACCCTTGATCACCACATTTTGACTTTCCCATTTAAGGACATGTTCATAAGGAAATTGAAACTTGACCCTACGGGTTCTTCAATTAATAGAAGCATAGTAGGCATGCAACAAATCCATAGCAATAATGACATCAAAATCAACTATGTCTAATTCAACAAGATCATAAGACAACAACTTATGCAAATTTCAAATGGGACAATTTCTATAAGAATTCCTAGCAACAATAGAGGAACTAATAAGAGTAGAAACTTCATATGAATCATGTAACAACTCAGGGAAAACATGTAACTCTTTAGCAACAAAACGGGTAACAAAGAAAAGAGTAGCACCCGGATCAATCATAGCATACACATCAAAGTCAAAGATTTCAACATACTAATAACGACATCGGGGACCTCACCAACCCCTTGCCTCTCATGTAGAGTATAAAATTGATTGTGCCTTGGGGAACCACCTTGAGGACCACTTCTCCCTAATGGGACTGCATTAACACCCTGGACTTTTCCACGATTTCTTGGACAATCTACCTTCTTGTTCCCAAGCTCCCCACAACAAAAGCATGCATTAGAACCTTTCAAACATAGGCCTTTATGACCCTTCCCACATGTACAACATACATCAATTTGAGCCACAACACCAACACCTTGAGGCCTAGGGAGGTCATTGGCAAACCCTCTATTAGTAGCATGGTGAGACCCTTGGCCTTGATAGAACCGACCACCCCTTTGGAACTTACCACCAAGACAAGCTCTCTTAGCCTCATGCCCTCTTCTCTTCCTCAATTTCTCCTACTCTATTTGCTCTGCATAGGTCATCAACCAATACAACTCCATGTCACTAATTAGCATAGTGGACCGACATTCTTTACTTACCAAGTTAGAGAGCCCCATCACAAATTTATTCATCCTAGATCTAGGATTGGCCACCAAAAGAGGAGTATAATTGTAAAGTTGCTTAAACATGAGTTCTTACTCCCTCACAGTCATAGCACCTTGTTTGAAGTTCATAAACTCCACCTTAGTTTTCCTTAGCTCAAGAGGGAAAAATCGGTGAAGGAAAGCCAATTTGAACTCCTCCAAAAGAACCACATTACCGATCCCCTTCTCACCCTTCCGTTGATCTTACCATATTTGAACTACCCCTTTGAGTTGGTACACCGCCAACTCCGCTTTTTCATTTTGCCCAACGCTCATGATATTCAAGATCTTGTAGACCTCATCAATAGAATCTTGTGGATCTTTATCTACCTTTGACCTATAGAACATCGGAGGATTCATCCTTATGAAATCTCTTACCCTAGCTCCCCGGGTAGAAGCTTGAGGGGCTTAGGCCACTTGATTTACATGGTTGGCTACAACTTGGGCAAGCATGGTAAGAGTATCTCAGAGCTCACCATTATTAGGTTTCTCCTTAAGAGTTTAGACCCTTCATCCTCGAGTGTTTAGCATGATCTAGCATAGCAAAGAACCATCGTTAGGGGGAAAACTTACAACAACTCTATAGCACGACATAGGACATGAAGAAGGGAAACATTTCCTAAAACGCCTTACATCCTCCTATTCATAGTCACGATTCTCTTCAAAACCATGAATAAGACTGTAAGCGATGCAGTGTGTTGCACCCTAAGGATCTATCAACCTAGTGCTCTGATACCAAGTTTGTCACCACCGAAGCATAGGGCCTAGACGTGACACGGTGCAAGAGGAACCCGATGGGACCCCAAGCAAGCCACTTAGAGCATCATTACACATCCTTGGTCACGGAAGCAATAAATCAAGCACCAAGAGATAAAAGAATGGGGAAACTAGGGATAAGGAAAAATACTTCCAGACCATCATAGTCAAGAGACAAGAGTCAAGGGCATATCATAAATGCATAACATGTCCAACAAACACCTCTAATACATAGATAAGTGTGGGGGCCAAGACAAAGTAACCGGGCTCACCCTTATAGTCAAACTAGCCAATAAAGAAGAATGTCTCAATATATAATAGGAGAAACATAGACTAAGGTCCCAAAAATGGAGGACTCACCAACTAGCTTGAGTAGTGTTGAACTAGACATGAGGAGGACAAAGATGATCAACTTGACAACTGGTTCCTACATGGTGATATCATATAGCCATAGAATATGCGGTAGTACGTTTGAATATACTAAGTATGTAGAATGAAATGCAAACAAGAATTAAGCATCATAATCAAAATACATAATAATACGCAATAGGCATACTAGAACAATATGACATGCATGATCAATGCATAAGTAAAACACGCTTAAGTACCTTATGTTCGTATAGGATATCGTATGTGAAGAAGAGACCAAGCTAGATTTTCAAATGTACAACCCTTTGGTAGGTTAGTGGTGACATGGCCCCATCACTTAGGTGGATAAGTGCGAACCCTCATCTAGGTTGGTGATAATACCGCCCCATCACTAAAGTGAAGAATTACAAACCCTTCCCTAGGTTGATGAATAAAAACTTCTAACTAGGTTAGTGATGATGCAACCCCATCACCAACTGGAGAAGTACCAACTCTTCCCTAGGTTGATGAGTATAAACCCCCATCTAGGTTATCCTGGATCTTAGTCCCCCTGGATTGGGAATCATCTAATGCAACACATTATATAGAATATATCATATACACAAGCTCATTCCATCATCATATAATCAATCATATCATATCTCAAGCTTTGGACCTTCAATTTCTCAAGAAACCACATCCAGTCATTTTATCGAACACTTAGAGGATGTTTAATGCTAGTACAAAAACATAAAATATAGAGATGAAATCATGCCAAAAATCCATTATAAAATCATCAATCAACACCTTAAAACACTCTCAATAAATATACATCAAAACCCTATCTCAATTCTTACAATAGATCAAAGATTTATGGCTCAAAACATGGCAAAACAATCATAACTATACATAGCTTTAACATAGTGTGCAGAAAAATTTCATAATAATCAAAACCCATTTGTAAATCAACTTTAAATTATGCAATTTGAGTAAAAGCAGACTTGGTTATCATGGGTGAAAGGAACCCATGAAAGAAACCCACATACCTTATCTTAGAGATGAACTTGGTGAAGATTGGAGATGGAGACTTTGAGCTTCAAGCAGAACCTTGAAGGAGAACCTTATCTTGGGATGAGGTTTTGGAACTTGAGTTTAGAGAGTAAAAATAAGACCAAGTGTTTGAGTGAGTATTGGGGAATGTTTAGGATGATATGAGGGTAAAATTTGGCTAAGTATAGGTAAAACCACATTTGGGAATACTTAGGCCCAAAACTTAGAACTCTTGGACCAAACATAGTAAATAGTCTCAAAGTAACACAGAGCCACGTCACGGAGGAGAAGCGAAAATCTCTCTAGAAATTGACATTTGAGAATTTTGAATTTTTATACGGGTGCTCTAAAATTGGGGTTAGACCCTTCTTAAGCTACTTTTGACCCCCTGAACAAGAATATGAAGTCGGATTTTTGAAATTATAATGGATTTTGATATATATAGAATTTAAAATTCTAGGAATTCCGAGGCACGTTTTCTCACCCTTTTTAGGGTCATTTCAAGTGATATCGTGCATGGCCTAAACAACCTCAAGTTGGGGGTTAGAGAAACCATGACAGGGTTGGAGATGGGTATGTTCCACCCTATGAAAGGGTGAAGCTACTTATCAAGTGGTGAATGTAGAGAATCTTCATAGTGAAGATATGTTAACCCGAATCTTGAACGAGGTGGAAGCCTCCGACGAAGTCTTGGAGGAGATGAGGCTTGCCTTTTCACAGTTGAGTCAAACAATAACGTCACATTTACCTTCTATCACTCACTTGCAAACTCAACTTGGAAACATATCGACTTATCTCAATTATCTATCAGTACTCATAGTGAAAATGTGGTAGAAGGCACAAAGACATCGCTGGTTGTTAAAGAAGGTCAGAATGAAGTGGGAGATGATGAAGGTGCAGTGAATGTTGAAATAAATGAGAGTGTAACTAATAATGGAAATGATATTGCTCTTTGCCATCTCGAGAGTAATGAACAAGAGAAGAGTACGGATGATGTTGTAAATGTCAAGAAAACATTCCCTAAGAATTCGAGTTCTACTGTGAGGTTGAAAGCACCTCAAGTCAAGATTGACCCTTTATTCCCTCAACGATTGAAGAAAAAAGAGGAGGATGCCAAATTTCAAAAATTTCTTTCTATCTTCAATTCTCTATCCATAAATATGCCCTTGGTTGAAGCATTAACCGAAATGCCCGGATATGTTAATTTTTTGAAAGAATTGATGTCAAATAAATGAACCCTTGAGTGTGTGATGATCGGGGTGTCTCATGACTGTTGTGCTATCATGAAAAATGCTCAGTTATGAAGATAGAGGACTCTGGTGCATTTACAATACCTTTCACCATTAGAGCTAATAAGATCAACAAGGTGTTATGTGATTTAGGCGCAAGTATAAATCATATGCCCTTGTCTATATTCGAGAAATTGGGGTTAAAAACTACTTCACTAACCATTATGCATTCACTTATGGTTGATCAGTCCATAAATAGACTAGTCTGGATTCTTCATGATTCGTTGGTGAAGGTAGACAAATTCATTCTTCTAGCTAACTTTGTGATCCTTGATTGTGAGGTGGACATAGATATGTTGATTATCTTAGGAAGGTCATTCTTAGCCATCGAAAGGGCAGTTATGGATGTAGAAAAAAAAACCTGAGGTTTAGGGTAAACGATGAGGAAGTTGTATTCATCATCTGTAAAACACTGAGCAAGGCAAAAGACCTCCCAGTGATATCAGTGATCAGCCATTTATGGGTGAGTAGAGGGCATAAAATGACTATGTTATTCCATGACATTAACTACAACACTACTTAGAAGGCAATCCAAGGTAGTTTGGTAAACTTTAATTTTAAATAATGGGTTTTTATTTGTGTAGGTTGAAAAGAGAGAATTTGAAGGAAAAGATAAATGGAGTGACCTAATGGTTATGGTCGATGAATCGCCAAAGTGAGACGGTGATCACGTATTTGACTGTCTTTTGGAGTCTGTCAAAGAAACTTGAGGTATTGTCAAACTCAGTGATGTTCATTGAAATTTAGAGGATCATCGAACTAGTTGAGCGATGGTTAAAAACACTGCCCTTTGTGACTGAAGCTAAGGTTTAATTTCTTAGCACAATTGGCATACCGGCAAATGTGTTTGGCAAGGAGATTCGACATCATTGACTCATCACGGCTAACCGACCTATTAAAGGATTTTCAAGTGCCTTTGTCTTTTCACTTTTCACTTTTTTCACAAGCCAACACTTCTTTTTAGTCTTTTACTTGAAAAATCTCTATTAGAGTAAAGAAAATTCATCAACAAAAGCTAGTGCAAGGTTCTCGTCAATCTCTTCATCGTTAAATAGGTATGTTTCTGGCCCATAGCTTTAATCTTTTTTGTTGGTGTGAAGAACTTTTATTGAAGAAGGTGAGCAGGGTTTTGTGAGTTGATAATCCTATTTGAGGACCTAAAGTTGATAGAAATAATTTGGGTGATATATTACGATGATTTCAAAACCATTTGTGATATGTATGTGTGATTTGATTGGGAATTTGATTCATTTGGAATAGCTTGAAATTTTTGGTATGTCTGTTGTGGTCTAGGGCTAAATATGAGTGATTTGCTGCCCAGATGTTGAGTATTAGTTGGTATTTACTCAATTTTGCCTTTGATACCCTATTGAATGCTTTAATCTGAGATAGTACCATCATCATAAAAATGCTTGAATGAACATGCATGCTTTCTATATTGATTTCTCTTTTGGGCTATGGGTAAAGTCTAAGTAACCCCCAAAACCTTTTACATAAAAGTGCACTTGCCCTATGATAGATTGGATGACATCATTCTTAAGGGTAAGTCAGCGATTTAATGAGTTTATAGCCATGTTGATCATGTGAATGTAGGAATGCATGAATGAGCATATACTTGTCATTGAATGTTGGTTAGCGTGTGATTATCCCCATTGTTTTCATGAAAAGGGATCAAATTTTGAATGCATAGGTGTTGGCCTTGCTAGTCATCTTCTGCAACGGTCATTTTGACTGTCGAATTGGATTTGGGTTCTTCTTTCAAAGCCAGATCTTTCCTCCATTAAATCATCAAGGCATGTGGGTTTTGATTCTGGAAACCTTTCCTCCATAAGTTCAACCTTTCCTCTCCCTCATCTATTTTCAAGTCATGGATATTTATGGATATTTTTTTTGAACTCTATTATAAGATAACATTGTGAAGAGATTTATGATGTTTTACCTTTACACATATTTATGCACTAAAAGGCCATGTGAAATTTATAGACTTTTATAAGGGTTTGATGATACCCTAGCTATGTTTTATGATGCTTTGGATGGGTTATTTTGAATAATGCTCAAGTGATTTATTTTATTTTTTTCATGTCATTTACTCATACATTGCATGTATTTAAACTTATGTATATGTACCCACCATGATTTCATTAAAGATTTATGCCAAGCTTCTATGTTGATGAAAACCTTATGGAAAGTCATGCAAACTATGAGTGATATGAATTTTGAAAGGGCTATTATGCATTCTGTGAGATATGAGAATATTGTGAAAGTTATGAAAGTTACAAAGCCTTATATTTGATATTATGAAGCTTTGGTTTTGATGAACTACTGTATGAAATATTATGATATTATGATGCTTTGCATATTATGGTAGTAAGTGTGATATGATATTCTTTGGGATTGAGACCTAGCACCGAGAGGACCTTGGTAGATAATCATTGTCCCTTAACTATGTTGCAATAATAGAATTTTGAATTGGCTAACGAATCCATATAGTTTATGTTATATGATTGACAAAAAAGGGTCGTGTTCCAGTATGGCACATATTACTTAAATACCGAAATGGGTAGTGTTCCCACAAGGTTGTCATAAGTTAACCAAAAAGGGTGGTGTCCTCATAAGGTGTTTATGAAGAACTTTTTGAAATAAGAGAGTTCTCGTAAGGTGAGTGTTTGGTTGACCTTGGTAAAATAGACCACTACTGGTCAGTGTGGAGTGAACATCGAGATTTCAAGTAGTAGTTCACTTGGTCTTAAATGTCAGTTATGGTCCCTTCTCATCTATATATGATATGTTATGTGACCTGATGATTCCTCATGCATATTTTGACTAAGACATTGAGCATTCATAACATATTGAGCTTATAACTATTGATTATGATTATGATTTAATTATGGCTTATGTTCCTTGTTACATTGCACCCCCCATACTGAGTACATTCAAAGTTCTAACGCATAATTTTTAACAACGTGATTTAACCATGTAGGGACGGCAGCTCTTATCCATCCTCCTTATAAGGACTTAGATTTTGTGTGACTTCAAGGGAGCTTAGGAATTCGGTTTCGAAAAGTTTGGGACCAAGGTAATGCTTCATGGAAGCCTTCACAGTCCTTGTGGTGCTATACGGACCGTGTGGAGCCTCCTTGAAGTGGCTCTTGGCTTTTTGTAGGGTGTGAGGTCCTTATTGTAGAGTTTGGGACCAAGGCATACAATAGTTGGACCCAATATGGTCCGTGAGGCCATACAGACCTTGTGGTGGACCGTATGATAGCCTTGGGCTTGAGACTCCACAATTTTAAGCTAAGGAAAGTCATACATCCCCACTCACGGACTGTATGGTTCTTCATAGTCTGTGAGGCTTTTCCATATAGGTGCTAGAATAAAACTTTTCTATGTATTGGATCACCATCTCGGAACTTCCACGTGGAGAATTTTTCGAAAAAGTGGTGTAGAGGAGTACACGGATCGCGTGGCTTGGTACGGTCCGTATAACCCTTCTGTATGGGTTCCTGTTTTGAATTTTTCTAAGTATGTATTTCCATCTCGGACCTTCGTCAGGTGGAATTTTTTTAAGTGTTAGACCATGGGCAAGTATATGGTCCGTATAGTGCCTCAAGGATCGTATACCCCCTTCTTGAGCCTTGACTTCAATATTTCTACTTGTTTTATTAATGGTGTTTTTGTAATTATGGTTCATCCTAAGGGTCTTTTGTGACCTTCTATGCTACCTAATGACATTCAAATTACCTATACCGTATCTCATTCATTCAAATGACGATATCCCTATGTTTTCCAATCTACTCAAGCCTAAGTACAGTCAAATTAAATCTGGAAATCGGCTAAATTCTTCACTGATGGAAACAAAAATGAAGGATTTGACTTAGGTTCTTCCTTTTCCAGGTGGTCCTAATTTTTTCAATCTTCAGTTTCCTGACATGACATACATACATGTGCACTAGAACGATTTTAAAGATGTTTTGAATGATTTAAATATGTTTTTATATGAGCTTTAATTACTTTATGATTTTCAAGTACTGAAATATGCATTGTACATTGTGTTTGAATGTTTCATGTACTAAGTCAAGCCTTTCAAGCCTTGTACTAGCGCATTTGAGGATGAATGTTCCCAAGGGGAAGATTATGTAAGGAAATGGACATTGTATGATTTCAATGGAGCTTGGAAATTTGGTTCTGGAAAGTTTGGGACCAAGATGATGCTTCATGGAAGCCTCAACGGTCCATGTTGTGCTATACAGACTGTGTGGAGACTACATGAAGTGGCCCTTGGCCTTGTGTGGGGTGTCAGGGCCTTAATTTGGAGTTTGGGTCCAAGGCATACGACACTTGGAGCCTACATGGCCATGTGAGGCCATACGAACTATGTGGTGGATCGTATAGTAGTCTTAGGATTGAGACTCCATAGTTTTGGGGCTAAGGCAAGTCACACAACCCCTCTTACATAGCGTATAGTGCTTCACGGTCCATGAGGCCCTTCTGTAGAGGTGCCAGAGTGACACTTTTCTAAGTATTTTTTCACCATCCTGGATCGTCATCATGGATAATTTTTCTACGTGTAGTGGTATGGAGGAGTACATGGACTGTGTGGCTTCTGTCATGACTCAAGCCTAGGGCCTAGACGTGACCGGCGAATGGAGAACCCGAAGAAACCCAAACAAGCCTCATAGCATATCATTACACATCCTTGGTCGCGAAAGTAATATAAAACAACATAAGAAACATGAATAAGGGGAGTGGGGACTGAGGGAGAGAGAGAGTTTAATACTTAAATAACATACATGAGTAAAAGCTCAAACATAATACATAACTTGTCCAACAACACTTCTAAACATAGATACGTAGCGGCAGCCAAGATAAAGCAACCGAGCTCACTCTCATGGATATAAGTATATAATAAACGAAAGAGAGTCTTAGTACATAACATAAGAGAAAAGTCATTGTCTTTGAAATAAAGGACTCACCAAAGGCTAACTAGAACAATCTGTCTAGCCACGAGAAGAATCATTAGGAGCTTTGGTTCCTACAAGGTAACATCATGTAGGCATAGAGTATGTGTTAGTACGTTTGAATATACTAAGTTTGGAGTATACTATGCAACAAGAGATAGGAAACATGATAGAAATGCATAACATAGAAAGTAGATAGCATAGCAACAATTTGGCATGTGTGAATGGTGCTTGAAGTAAAATCATACTTATATAAAACATATAATATACATAGAAAGAGTCCATCCTTTGGCTAATGGTCTTACGACCTCCCATCCTAGCTGATTGAGGTATCAACCCCTCAATTTGGTTATTAGCATACACCACACACCTCTAAGGAGATTGAGGTATCAACCTAATAATTTGGTTGATAAGGTATCAACCCCTCAAATTGGTTTATGAGGTATCAACCCCTCAATTTGGTTAATGAGGTACAAACCCCTCAATTTGGTTATTCAGGTATCAACCATTCAATTTGGTTAATGAGCTATCAAAACCTCAATTTGGTTAATGAGGTATCAACCCGTCAATTTGGTTAATGAGGTATCAACCCGTCAATTTGGTTAATGAGGTATCAACCTCTCAATTTGGTTATGATCAATTCAACACTACATAGAGAAATACCGTATACATACTTTCCTTCTATCGTCATCATAACATCATATACTTGCTCTTCTTTCATCTTCATGCATACTTTTCATGAACTCAACATATATTCATCCTTCTTTCATCATCATTGAGTCATTCATAACATAAGATAGGCATTAGACCTTCAATTCCTCAAGAAATCCTAGCCAGATATTTTATCAAATACTTAACAGATGTGTACTGCTAGTATAAAACTGTGCAATTCAAGAGTGAAATCATGCAAGAAAATCTATTGTAAAACCATCAATCAACACTTTGCAACACTCTCAAGCAATATACATCAAAACCCCTCATCAAAGCCAACACTAGATCCAAGATTTATAGCCAAGACATGCTAAAACAATCATACTTTCATAAACCCCAAATCACTGTGCAGTAAATTTCTTAATACACAAAAACCACATGTAAAATTAACTTTAAATCATGCTATTTAAATAAAAGGAGGTTTGGGCATCATGGGTGAAAGGAACCCTGGAAGAAACGCACATACCTCATCTTTTGAGAAGCTCTTCAAGAAGACTTTAATAGAGACTTGAAGCTTGAATGAAATCGTTGATGAAATCCTTAAGATTTGTCTTGAGTTTTGGGACTTGAATTTAGGGTGAAATATGAGTCTTAAGTGTTTGAGTGAGTATTGGAAAATGTTTAGGATGATATGAGGGTGAAATAAGGATAAATATAGGTATCTTCAAGTATGGGAACCCTTAGGCCCAAGACTTGAAATTCTTGGACATCAAAATAACAGGACCAAAATAACACTGAGTGACGTGGATTACTCATTGGAATTTTGCATCTCTTCATTAACAAGGTCCACGAAAAGGGGCATAAATTCTTCATCCGAACTCCAAATGAGGTGAGACCAAGTGCATTGTAAAGATAATTTAAAGAGCTTTAATTTGGTTGGTTGTGGGCCATCCAGTTCTTTGTGTTCTAAGAGATATTCGCCATTAAAGTTGATCCTCCTAAATAGCATTTTTGCGATTTTTGAATTTTGATACGATTGCTCTAAAATTCGGGTTAGACCCATTTTCCAGTCAAATGTATATCCCTTGAACAAGAATATGAAGTCAGATTTATGAAATATCAAATGGATTTTGAGATGTATGAAAATTATAATTCTGAGAATTTCGAGGCACTCTTTTTTGGCACTTTTTTTCTGGGGTCATTACAATATCTCCCCCTTTGGAACATTCGTCCCTGAATGTGAAAGAAACGTACATGAGAAGAGAGATCATGAACAAATCAGCCCTAACAAGAATGCAACATTACATTTAGAACACCATTTCCAAAAATCTCAACATAAGGGTAAAATCATCATAAACTTGTCAACTTAAACATGAATGCATACGAATGACATGGGGACTGAAACATAAGACTTGGAATCATAGAATGGACTTGATATGTCATCATAAGCTTGAATAGAATGAAGGAGATACGGATATTGCTTCTCTATGCCCGCACGTCTTCCCGAGAGACACATATGAATAGACGACTCTTCGAAAGGGCCTTAACGAACACCACATCATTATCAATTGATTTCTCCACTCATCCATGCAACACCTCCAACGGGACCTCCTCATAAGCCAACTTATTCTCCACCTCACCCACAACTTCAAAGAGTTCTATAGCACTAGATTCACTAGCACATCCTATAAACCTAGAAGCATGACAAACCGGATAAAACCATACCCCTACAATAGGTAATTCCCAAACATAGGCAACCTTACCAACCTCCCTCTACACTCTATAAGGACACACAATCCTTAACTCAATTGTCAACCTTAAATACACCTAACCCACTTGGTACCACATCCATTATCTCCCCCTTGGGAGACAACTTCCACTCTATCATTCTCTCACCCAAAACATCCAACTCTAACAAGGTGGAATCAAGACCTTGCCTAATCTAGACCTCTTAACCCAAGGAGATTTGGAACCATCAAGAATGTTAAACCACCATGCTAAACTTCCCTCAACCTAACTTCCAATATAACCAACTGATGGACCCAACTGTCTCCTCCTTGCCACCATCAACAAGACATGGTAGGCTACCTAGAGCACTGACCGAAAAATTAGCCTTACCAGGGAAAAATAATGCACACTCATTTGATAATTCTTAAAGAATTCTAACCAAACTTCGTGCTACCCGCAATCCACACCTATCATATTTAGCAAACAATCTCTTATCCCCCAAGATTTGGAACACTACCCCCAAATGATTCACAAACTCTAAGCAAATCAATGCCTCATCACTAGAGATCACCACAAGCATATCAAGGTAGGGTTTTAAGACCCTATTCAAGAAACCCACAAACACCACCGGTGCATAAGTCAACCAAACAACTCCATCAATACCAATAATGCTCACTCATATTCCGAAAAGACACTTAGGGATATCATCTACCCTCATCCTCACTTGGGAACAAAAACCATACCAAAGATCAATCTTCGAGAAGTGACTAACCCATTGTAGTTGACTAAATGAATCGACCATCCTCAACTATCATATTACAACCTTATGTGTTCTACACTGATTTGAAGCATGCTATGCAAGTAGCCAAACCGCCTCAAGACCTCCAACCTATCAAGCTAAGGTAAACCAAGATCACAAGACAAGACTCTATGTAACAAGAACATGGGGAAGCCCTTATAGATCTCTTCTAACCACTATAGACACACAACTATCCGGGACGCACACATGAATCCTATTAGCACAAAGGAATAACACAAGAAATAGCAACTCCTGGACCCATCAAATCACCCTACTCAAAACATCTGTCACAACATTGGCCTTACTTAGGGTCAACTGTTTCATAGGAGAAACAATAGAAGAGAACTTACTTACAAGCTCTGAAAATAGCCCGCTAAGCCCAAGAAGCTCCTAATACCAAAGGAAGTCATGGTCTAGGCTAATATCTAATATCCTTCATTTTACTATGGTCCACGTTAATACCATCACCCGGCACCACACAACCTATGAAGGCAACCTCTTACAACCAAAATTCCTATTTCTTCTATTTAGCATCCAACTTTCTTCCTTAAACTTTGTAGTACTACCCTCAAATGACTCATATGCACTACCTTATTAGGTAAACGGACCATCATATCATCACCAAAACCACCATAAACCTAGTAGAGTAGGGACTAAAGGTCTTATTTATGAGATTTATAAGCATAACTGGTATACTAGTCAAACAAAAAGACACTACCCCAAATTCAAAATATCAAAAAAGGACACTCAAGGCCTCATCTACCGCCAACAACAATTCTCTAAACAAAATAACCTAGGTTCAACACCTCCAATTCTCATAAGATGATAAATGTAACCCCTTAGAGACCAATTGTACCTTAATACATGAAATGGACCTACATCTCTTGCTACCATTTGACAACCTCCCAGTCAAGGATGGGCTCATTAGGGATTTGGGATCTAGCTCTATGGGTCCCACCACCCATGAAGACACAACATGCATGCAACCATTCTATCCCTATAATGACATCAAAACTTCACCATGCCAACTCCAACAAGCCACAAAGCAAGACCTAACGCAATACAAGACTGGATCAAAACCTATAAACCTTTTAGCAACAATATACCCAACAAAAGGATGGATATCAAAGAACCATACAACAGCATGGGCACATAAGAAGCCCCATTAGCAACCAAAATGAATAAAGAAGAAATAGCAGCACACCAAGCTTAAAAAATACATGCACAACAAAGCTAAGAAAATTTCAACTTACCTGTAACAACATCGGGTACTTCATCCCCTCCTTGATCCACTTGATCAACATGGCCATATCACTCCAAAGGTCTACCACCCTTACACTTCCCTCAGACATATGGACAATCCATTAGCTTATGACCCACTTCATTATATCCATAACAAGCATTAGCCTTCCTTATCACCCCCTTAGTACCTCTTTTACCCTTATTGCATTTACGAGGGCAATCCTTAACCTTATGACCAACCTCTCCACAACCATAGCAACTATTAGTGACACTCAAGCACAGGCTATCATGGCCTCTACCACATTTTGGGCATCTAGCATAAGGTACTACACCACTACCACCTCTACACTTGAGACATTAGAACTTACCCACATTACGGGACCTCTTGGCCTTACTATCCCTCCTCTCACCCCTAGAAGTCTCAGGAGCACCCACATGTTGATCGAGATGAATTGCCAATTTTTTCATTGCTTTTCCCACTTCCCATAGAAAATTGCAAATCTCCATGTTCATCATAGCACTATCCTGAGTAACTTGAGACATATCTTGAAATGTAATGGTTAGGGGTTATCAATAAGCCATAGGGGACCTAACTCTATCGCACGACATGAATCATGAAGAAGTGAAACATTTCCTAAAACATCTCACAGTGTCCTACTCATAGTTGTGGTGCACAACAGAACCATGAGTAAGACTCTAATCGACGTCGTGTGTTGGACTTCGAGGATCTATCAACCTAGTGCTTTGATACCATCTTTGTCACGACCCAAGCCTAGGGCCTAGACTTGACTGGCGAATGGGGAACCCGAAGGAACCCCAAACAAATCTCATAGAATATCATTACACATCCTTGGTTGCGGAAGCAATATTAAACAACATAAGAAACATGAATAAGGAGAATTTGGACTCAAGGAGAGAGAGAGAGAGAGAGAGAGAGAGAGAGAGAGAGAGAGAGAGACTTTAATATTTAAATAACATAGATGAGTCAAAGATCAAACATAATACATAACTTATCCAACAACACCTCTAAACATAGATATTTAGAGGGGGCCAAGACAAAGCAACCGGGCTCACCCTCATGGTTATAAGTATATAATAAATGAAAGAGAGTCTTAGTACATAACATAAGATAAAAGTTATTATCCCCAGAATGGAGGACTCGCCAAAGGCTAACTTGAAAAATCCATCTAGCCATGAGAATAATTATTAGGAGCTCCAGTCCCAACGTGGTAGCATCATGTAGGCATAGAGTATGCGTTAGTACGTTTGAATGTACTAAGTATGTAGGATGTTATGCAACAAGAGATAGACAACATACTAAAAATGTATAATCATAAGAAAGAGATAGTATATGAGCAACATGGCATGCATGATCAATGGTTGAGTAAAACATGCTTATATAGAATATAATACATGTGTAAGAAGAGACCATCATCATATACCAAGCATCTAATACTTAGAATCCAAGGCCTAGCACACCTTGGAAGGTGATTGAGGTATTTACCCCTCAATTGGTAGTGCGGGCCTAACACCCCCTAACAAGGTGTTCTAGGTATATACCCCTCAACATGGTGGCACGGGCTTAGCACTCCCCGACAAGGTAATTGAGGTATACACCCCTCAATTTGTAGTACTGTCCTAGCACCACCTAGCAAGGTGATTAAGGCCTAACACCCCCTCAAAAAGATGTGGTCGCTAGCAACACTACAGATACTTTTCATGAAATCCATATATACATATAATCCTTTAATCATCATAAAGCCACTTAACTGATAAGCCATGTAATAGACCTTCAACAACTCAAAAACCCTTAATGAGACATTTTATCAAACACTTGGCGGGTGTGTAATGCTAGTCCAAAATCATGCAATTCAAGAGTGAAATCATGTGAGAAAGCTTAGTGTAAATCCACCCACCAACATTTTATAATACCTTCATGCAAGATACGTTAAAATTCTTCATCAAGTTTCATGGTAAATCATAGGTTCGTAGCTCAAAACGTGCTTAAACAGTCAACATTTCATAAAACCCCAACATAATTCATAATCAAATTCATAGTGAGAAGTACCCATAGATAAATCAACTTGAAACGTAATTTGCATAAAAAGGAAGTTTAGGAACCGTGAGTGAAATGACCCAATAGTTGAAACCCACATACCTCAACTTTGGAGATTCCCTAGGTGAAGATTTGAATGAGAACTTGAAGCTTCAATGAATTTTTTAAGATCCGGAAGTGAGTTTAGGACACTTGAATTGTGTGAAATATTTGACTAAATTTTTGAGAGGGTTTTGGGGAATGTCTTGAATGACATGAGGTTGAAAATGACTAAGTATAAGTATTTTTACACATAGGAAGGCTTAGTACCAAGACCTCAAAGCCTTAGGCTAAACTAAAAAAAACTAGCAACAAAATGTATAGGTCCGCACCCTAGCCATGTCATGCAAGGGACACAAATCGATTCTGGATAAGAAATTTTTTGGAAAATCAAATTCTTCTACGGTTGCTCTAAAATTAGGGTTAGACTCATTTCCTACTTAATGTTTTCCCCTGATCACGAATATGAAGTTGGATTTTTGATATCACGTACAGATTTTGAGATATATGAAAATTATGATTATGGGCATTTTCGAGAACTTTTTGGGGCGTTTCAATATATCCCCCTTGGAAACATTCATCCTCGAATGTCGAAGATGCATATATAAGAGGAGTAATCATGAAGAGATCAGCCCCAACAAGAATGAAACAATGCACTCAACACCACTTTCAAAAATCTCAACATAAGTGTCAAAATCATCATGAACTTATCAATATAATTATGAATGCATGCAAATGACATAAGGGCTGATACGTGACCTGAAATTACATAGGGGACTTAAATTAGTACCTTATTGAGTAGAATGGAAGAGATATAGATATTGCTTTTGCATGTCCACCTCGGCGTCCCATGTGGCAATATCCACTTGTTGGTTCCTCCAAAGGATCTTGAGAGAAGCCACATCCTAGTTCTTCAACCTCTTCACTCGTCTATCTAAAATTTCTACTGAGACCTCTCCATAAGTCAAATTGTCTTTAAGAACACCCAAAACATCAAGAGGTACAATAGCACTTAGGTCACCCACACAGTTCCTCAACATATACACATGGAAGACCAGCTGAACCATATTCACATCATTGGTCAACTCCAACTTATAGGCCACCTTACCAATCCTCCTCAACACTCTATGAGGACCCACAAATATTGGACACAATTTACCTTTCTTACCAAAATGAACCAGACCCTTCATGGGTGAGACCTTCAAATAGACCCAATCACCAACCTTAAATTCAAGGTCCATTCTCCTCACATCAGCATAGGACTTTTGTCTACTTTGGGCTATTTTCAATCTTTCCCTTATCAACCTCACCTTCTCCATGGCCTCTATAACTAAATTTTTACCTAACAAAGCCATCTCCCCCACCTCAAACCATCCAATTAGGGATCTACAACATATACCATAGAGAGCCTCATAAGGAGTCAGATCAATGCTTGAATAATAGTTGTTTTTATAAGAAAACTCAATGACTGGAAGGTGATCATTCTAACTAACCTTAAACTCCAAAACACAAGCTCTAAGCATATGCTCAAGAGTTTGGATAGTCCTTTTATCTTGTCCATCTAGTTGAGGGTGAAAGGTTGTACTAAGCTTTACCTTGGCACCAACAGCTCTTTGGAAGGACCTCCAAAAGTGAGATGTGAATTGAGCACCATGATCCAAAATGATAGACAAAGGTACCCCATGCAATCTAACCAATTCATGAATTTACAACCCAGCATAATATTTGGCACTATATGTAGTTTTAACCAGTAGGAAATGAGCCAACTTTGTCATTCTATCAACTACAATCCAAATGGAGTCAAAATGCTTTCTAGTCTTAGGCAACCCAACAACAAAATCTATGTTAATTTCCTCCCACTTCCAAGTAGGAATCTCTATATCTTTGGCTAGGCCACCTGGCCTTTGACGTTCAGCTTTTGCTTGTTGGCAATTATGGCAACTGGATACAAACTTAGCATTGTCTCTCTTCACTCAGATCTCTATACATGCTGGTAGAACTGAGGTGAATAGAGTAGGAAGAATTATGATCCTCTTCTAAAATCTTCTTTCTCAAGTTATCAACACAAGGCACACACAACCTACCTTGGTATGTAAGGGCATCATCTCCCCCTTGGGAGAAAATCTCCACCTTGCATCTCTCACCAAGGCCTTCAATTCTAACAAGGCGGGGTCAATATCTTGCTTTCCTTCACCTCCTCAATCAATGAAGATTTTGAGCCATCAAAAACCACAATACCACCATTATCAACCTCCTCCAACCTAACTCCTAATCCAACCAACCAATGAACCTCCTTACCTACTTCTTTTCCACCATCATCAACATGTGATAGACTACACATAGACACCCTACTCAAACCATCAGCCACAACATTAGCATTACTTGGTGATAATGCACACTGATATCATAATTATTAAGAATCTCTAACCACCTTCATCGTCTCAAGTTGAGATCTTTTTGGGTGAACATATATTGGAGACTCTTATGATCAGTAAAGACATCAGTATGTACCCCACACAAGTAATGATGCCAAATTTTCAAAGCAAATAGCATGGCCACTAATTCAAGATCATGTGTAGGATAATTCTTTTCCTGTACCTTAAGTTTTCTAGAGGCATAATCTATCACCTTATTATTTTTCATAAAAACACAATCCAAACCAATTCGCAGGCATCACAATACAAAACAAACCCTTCCAACCCTTCGGGTAGAGACAAGATCACTCATCGGTCCAAAAAAACTTTGCCTTCTTTTGGGTCAACTTAGTAATGGGAGAAGTAATAGAAGAGAACCCATTCACAAACCTCTAATAATAACCCCCTAAGCCCATGAAACTCCTAATGTCCAATGAAGTCAAAGGTCTAGGCAAATTTCTACTAACTTCCGCCATTTTAGGATCTACCTTAATACCATCCCCCGAAACCACATAACCTTGAAAGGCAATATCTTTCAACCAAAATTCACGTTTCTCATACTTGGCATACAACTTTTCCTCCCTCAAGATTAGAAACACCACCCTCAAGTGATCCACATGCTCTTCCTCACTATGTGAATAGACCAAGATACCATCAATAAATACCACCACAAACAAATCAAGGTAAGATTTAAATACCCTATACATAAGATTCATGAAAATAGCCGATGTATTAGTCAAATCGAATGACATAACACAAACTCATAGTGCTTAAAGATAGTCTGAAAAGTCATCTTGGGAATGTAACACTCCCTCACTTCCACTTGGTGATACCCGGACTGAAGATCAATCTTAGAGAAGTGACTAGCCCCTTAAAATTTGTCAAAAAGATCATCAACCCTTGGTAGATGGTACTTATTCTTTATGATGATTCTATTGAGTTGCCGGTAGTCGATATACATTCTAAGAGAACCATCCTTATTCTTCACAAACAACATCGGTGCACCCCGAGGTGTTTGGCTAGACCTAATAAAACCCTTCTCCAACAAATCCATCAATTGCTCTTTCAACTCTTTCAACTTTGCCGATGCCATACGATAAAGGTGAATAGAAATGGGTTGCATATCAGGAAGGAGGTCCATACAAAAATCTATTTCCCTTTTGGGAGGAACATCGGGAAGCTCACTGGGAAAGACATCAAGGAATTCATTAACCCCAGAACCAACTCTATATGAAGAACATTGGACTCCATATCCCTAACCCTCACAAGATGATAGAGACACCCCTTAGAAATCAACTTTAGGACCTTAATTCAAGAGATAAACCTAACCTTGACCACCACATCATGACTCTCCAATTCAAGAATGGGTTCATTAGGGATTTGGAACTTGACCCTATGAGTTCTACAATCAATAGAGGCTTATATGCATGCAACCAATCCATCCCAAGAATGACATCAAAATCCACCATATCCAACTCAACAAAATCACAAGGAAATATTTTATGCAAGATAAGAACGAGATAATTTTTATAAACCATTCCAGCAACAAAGGATACACCAATGGAAGTAGACACCTCATATGGCCCACACAACAATTCTAGTTCAACATGAAACTTTTTGGCAACAAAACAAAGAGTGGCACCCGGGTCGATCAATGCATACATATCAACATCAAAGACTTTTAACATACCGGTGATGACATCAGGCACCTCATCTACCCCTTGTCTACCTTGGAGAGCATTAAATCGATTTCGCCTTTTAGCACCACCTTGTTGGCCTCCTCTTCCCCTAGGAACCACATTTGCACCTTGTGGACGAACGTCTCTACCCTTGTTTTGATTGTGAGGACAATCAACCTTCTCGTGACCCACTTCTCCACAACCATAACAAGCATTGGTATTCCTAAAACATGGGCCATCATGGCCTCTACCACATCTTGGGAACATCACATTAGGCACCACACCACCACCACCTTGAACCCTTGGGTTGTCATTAGTGAATCTTTTAGCACGGGCATTGGAAGACCCTTGACCTTGATGAAATCAGCCACCCTTGGGACCTTGAAACCTATCTTCAAAATAGGCCCTCTAGGCCTTATTACCCCTCCTCTTCCTCAACTTTTCCCCCTCCAATTGCTCGGTATAAGTCATGAGGCAGGAAAAGTTCATGTCACCAATCAACATAGCGACACGACACTCCTCATTCACTAAATCAGATACACCCATCACAAACTTATTCATTCTAGACCTTGGCTCTGCCACCAATTGTTGAGCATATCTAAAGAGTTGGTTGGACTTGCTGGCATACTCCCTCACACTCATGGAACCTTTGTCACGCCCAAAGTCCTATTAGGACGGACTGTCACCCGTTACCGATAAGGCCCGGGAGAACCAACCTGTATCTATGCACTTTCTCTATATATTATAAGGGATTCCTATGTTCAACATGCCTTTAAGAAAATAAACAGTGATAATAAGCCAAAAGGAAATGCATATGGCTAGGCCATTGGGGCTACGATGTTTAAAGCACGAGACATGACCACACTTCAATTTACATAGTCTACAAAGCCTCTAGATAAGGAAAAGTATCTGATAAGGGTCAGACAGGCCCCGCCTCTACTAACTATACTATACGAAAATATAAGCTCTAGACACACACAAAGCTCCAAAGCAACCTGGAGCTTGGTAACAGCAGCCGGATATCCTGTACTCCTACTGAGGAGATCTACTAGCAACTGTACCTGCAGCATGAAATGCAGGTCCCCCGTAAGGGACGTCAGTACAAGATAATGTACTGAATATGTAAGGCAGGAAATACTATATATGACGTAACAACTCAAATGAAACTATGCGTTGGTGTAGGGTAACAGACCACCTTTAGTTATACTATGCGATTATGTACTTTATGTTCTTTTTATCACTTTACCTTTGGTGTATAATCTGTGCACAACATGTAATACAAATGACCATCTGATCAGTCGTAAATATATATCAGGATCAGCCTTGGATAGGATCTTTCTTAGCCCCTCGGGCTACCCCCCATGATAGGATCGTCCCTGTCTAGGTGATTCTTACACCCCTCGGGATACCACCCATCAATAAGAAATATACTTTACTTTTCAATTACCTTTGAGATGGTTCTTTTGGTGGTCACGATATTGGAGTTGTTGGGATGTATATGTAGCATGTGACATGTAGATAATCATACAAGACAATATGACAATGAAAAGAGTATGTTACACAAACAATGAAATGCGTATGAAGTGAAACAACTCGTGAACTTTATTTAGTAACAAGAACCCATGTAACTTGATATCCACGTATGTATGTAGGTTTGAAGTTGACTATGTATGGGAGCATATAAACATGTGAAAGGGTGGATACATGGTTGTTTGTTATGTTGGAGTAGATAAGAGCCTCTATGTACCAAGGAAGAACCTAGGTTTCATGCCAAGTAATACGAAATCGAGTAGCCTTACATACCTCGCTATACGACCTCGCTATTACCTTGAGATAACCTTCCCTTCCTCCAAATATTTATCTACAACATAGTCGGTGATAAAACTAGCATTAGTAGCCGATAGATACATCTTGGCAGCCCAATCTCATAAACAAATAACATACGGGCAGCAAGCGGGTAGTTATAAACCCGAACGTATTCTTTCAACCTTTCTACCCCTAATTGTATTTTCTAATACACATTATCATATACATATCATGTGCAGCCTGTTTTAGTGATATAATAGCCTTAGAACAGCCCACAAAGCACAGGACATAACAATTCTATGCAACATACAATTAGGCGGCATAACGTTATATCCCTTCGCTACATTACGATGTTGACGATTCCAAAACTTCACCAACTTCAACCAAACTGTTCCTACAACATTTACACATACAAACAGTCCTAAAACATTTCAAAAATATTCCTCAAAATAGGTGGAGGATATGATACCATAGTCCTCAATCAATCAGCCCACAAGTTCCTATTACAAGCACAATTACGATATCACACAAGCACTTACTTTCGCGTGCTGTGAAAATGGTGCAGCAGCTTGGTTACATTACTAATTAACTATATCATGTTAAAAACGTAAGTCTTACTTCATAATTTAGCCAACCAAAAAGAGAAAATCCTCTTAAATAACAAGAAAAGTTCACAACAATCCTTAGGACACATGCTATCCAAATTTCCAGCACAAACATACTAGCATATACTTCTTTTTTTTCATGGAATAATTATAATAAATACATGGATATTTCCACTTACCTTAGCCTTCAAGGTTTAGGTTTCCTTCAATAACCCTAGAGGGTTTTGTAGGCTGCCTTGTGAAGTGAAATAAAGAGAGAAAAAGAGGCTTTAAGCAAGCTGAAAATTGCTTCAAAGTAAAATGATTTAAGGAGTTGCTTTTGAGCCCTTTTAAAGAATCTCTTGGCTGAATTTCTTTTGAACTTTTGACAATATAATACCACATATTAATAATCTAGTGAGGAGGGAGCTTGGCGCTCACACTTGGGCCTAAATGGGTATCAAAGTTGATGGGCCTTGGCTGCCCATTTTTCAAATTCTTCTTCACTTAGTTTGGGCCCAATTAGCCAAGTGGGGTGTGGTGTACTTGGGCCCTTTTATTATTCATCTTGGGCTGAAAATAAAGTCCATCTATGATGCTAAAACATGGGCTAAGGTTACACCCTTAACAAAGACATTATTCATAATCGGACTTGGACAAATTCGACGTCGGGCTTCATCTCCATTTAACTAGCAAATTTAAGCTAATGACTCACCTGCTAGCTTCCTAAGTCCTACAAGAACCTCAATTCTCTCACTTTATTTAAGTCCGCGATCTCCTCAATTCGACTTAAAACTTATTTACACTAGACCCTCTTCAGCGTTAGACATACATATCACCCTTCAATTGGAGATTCAAGCACTTTTAAAACTTGGCGCTAATTTGGAAAGCCATATCATGTTTCATTTGTATAGAACTAGTGTTGTAAGATATGGGGTGTTACAAACCTTCTTCATATTCATGAACTTCATCATTTTGACCTCCCTTAGCTCAAGAGGGAAGAACTGGTTGAGAAATGCCTCCTTAAAATCCTCCTAAAGGACCACATTGTTGTTCCCCTTCTCCTATTTCCATTGAGTGAACCATATTTGGAACACCCCTTTGAGTTAGTAAACCACCCACTCCGCCTTCTCCTCCTTATAACACCCATGATAGACAACACTTTGTACACCTCATCAATGAATTCTTGAGGATCTTCATCCACATTAGACCCGTAAAACTCCAGTGGGTTCATCCTCATGAAATTCCTTACCTCAAATGCCGGAGTAGGAGCATTAGGGTCTTGGGCCCCTTAATTGATTTGATTAATCATAGCTTGAGCTAGCATGACAATAGCATCCCAAAACTCTTCATGAGCATGTTGTTCTTCGGGTCTACGAGCTCTTCTTCCTCTTGGGATATTCATGATCTAAAATAGTAAAGGACATTCATTAGGGGAAAACCTTACCTTAAATTCTATAGCATGACATAGATCAAGAAGAAGGGAAATATTTCCTGAAATGCCTCATAACCTCTTACTCATAGTTGTGGTGCACTTCACAATAATGAATAAGACTCTAATCAACGCGGTGTGCTGTATGTCGAGGACCATTAATAGCCAAGTTCTCTAATATAAAGTTTGCCATGACCCAAGTCTAGGGCCTAGACATGACACGGTGAATGGGAACCCAAAGGGACCCCAAACAAGCCTCATAGAATATCATTTACATATCCTTGATTGTGGAAGAAATTGAACAACAATAAGAGAATAGAAATGAGGGTAAAGGGGCTAAGGGAAATCTTTAATTAGAATAGATCATCAAAAGAGTCAAATCTCAAAGCATAATTACGTAACTTGTCCAACAATACCTCTAACATAGATTGGGCTAAGCCCAAGACAACTTCTGGGCTCACCCTTTTAGTATCAAAGTTCATCATAAGAGATAACAAAAGTAGGAGTTCAAAGCTAGTATCCCCAAACTTGAGGACTCATCAATAGCTATTCTTCAAGATGACCAACTAGCTACGGAGAGGATGATTGTAAGTAGCTCCGGTTCCTACATTATAACATCATGTAGGCATAAAGTATGCATTAGTATGTCTGAATATACTAAGTATGTAGGATGCAATGCAACAAGTGATAGATAACATATTCGAAATACATAATCATAAGCAAGAGATAGTATATTGACAACATGGCATGCATGATCAATGCTTAAGTAAAGCATGCTTAGATAGAACATAATACATGTGTAGAAAGAGACCATAATCATAGAACAAGCATCTAATACTTGGAATCCAAGGCCTAGCACCCTCTTAGAAGGTGATTGAGGTATCTACCTCTCAATTGGTAGTACGGGCGTAGCACCCCCCAACAAGGTGGTCAAGGAATATACCCCTCAACATGGTAGTACGATCCTAGCAACCCCCGATAAGGTGATTGAGGTATATACCCCTGAGTTGGTAGTACGGGCCTAGCACCCCCCGACAAGGTGATTAAGTCCTAGCATACCCTCAACAAGGTGTGGTTACTTGCAACACTATAGATATTTTTAGTGAAATCAACATATTCCTACTTTCCTTTCAGCATGATAAAGCCACTTAACTCATAAGCCATGCAATAGACCTTCAACTTTTGAGATTCCCTTAATGAAGATTTGAATGAGAACTTGAAGCTTGAATGAATTCCTTAAGATCCGGAAGTGAGTTCGAGACACTTTAATTGGGAGAAATATTTGGCTAAGTGTTTGAGAGGGTTTTGGGGAATATCTTAAATCATACAGGGTTAAAAAATGACAAAGTAGAGCTATTTTTAGGTATAGGAAGGCTTAGGCCCAAGTCCTTAAAGCCTTAGGCTGAACTAAAAAAATGGCAAAAAAATGTATAGGCCCGCGCCCTGGCCGCATCACACCTGGTGCGCGGATCGATTCTGCATAAGAACTTTTTTGGATAATCAAATTTTGATACGATTCCTCTAAAATTGGGGTTAGACCTCTTCCCACTCAATTTTCCCTCCTGTTAACTAATATGAAGTCATATTTTTTATATCACACACGGATTTTGAGATATATGGAAATTATGATTATGGATATTTTCGAGGCACATTTTCTGGTACTTTTTGGGGCATTTCAAACTTGATCCTAACCTTTATTGGTAGCTTTAGGACAATCAGCTACCTTGTGGCTCCTATTACCACACCTAAAACAAACACCTAAACTCCTAAAGGATGTCCCCGAGTGATTCTTCCCACATGTAATACACTGAGGGGGCATCGACCAACCTCCAACCTGTACCTTTGGGGGAGATGCTCTAGCATTGGCAACCTTTGCATTTGAACCCTGGCCTTGTTGGAAGCGATCATATCCACCACCATTGCTAAAGTTGGAGAAACCATTATCATAACAGGCTCTCTTGAAATCATTCACCCTCTTCTCCTTAATCATTTCCCCTTCAATTTGTTTAGCATAAGTCATGAGCCCGGAGATGTCCATATCTCTAATAAGCGTATCCATACGACATTATTTCATAACCAAATCAGAGATACCAAAAATGAACTTGTGTATTCTTGCACGGGGGCCAGCCATTAGCATAACAGCATACTTTGAGAGTTTAGTGAATTTGAGGGCACATTCCCTCACACTCATACCACCCTGTTTGAGGTTGATAATTATGTTATTTTGGCTTCTCTAATCTCAAGAGGAAAGAAATGGTCTAGAAAAAAAAATTTAAACTATTCCCAACTAACCCCTTCTTCACCAATCCACTCCATCAACCATTGGGTGTACCACACTTGAGTCACATCCTTCAACTGATAGGCAGCAAGTTAAGCTTTCTCTTTTGAAGTCACCCCCATGGTAGTCAACACCTTAGAGAGTTCATCTATGAAGTCTTAGGCATCCTCATCAACTTTTGACCCATAAAGTTTCAAAGGATTAATCAGGCTGAAATCCCTCACTCTAGTAGCCAGAGTAAGAGCATGAAGAGGAGAATTGGTCTACCTAGCCTGATTGGTCACCACTTGGGTAAGCATGACAAAGACAATTGGAATTCATATTGAGTAATCGGCTCTCTTATAGGCTCTTGGGGAACTTGGTCCTCATTAACTGAGGCCTACCTTGGTAGAGGGGCTATTCACGAAGGCATCTTTTGTAAGGTATCAAGGACATTGTCAGAGTTAGGAAGTCATAAGACATGGTTCATAGCACAACATAAGACATGAAGAAATGAGACAATTCCTAAAACCCTATCATAGCCTCCCACTTATAGGTATGGTGTACTCACACCTATGAATAGGACTCTACTCGACACAATATATTAGACTCCACAGATCATTTATAAACATAGTTCTTTGATACCAACCTTATCATGAAACGGACCTAGGGTCCAAGAGTGACAAGGTGAAAGAAACCAGAGAGTCCCCAAACAAGACTCAAAGAATCTAAATACACATCATCGGTTTAGAAATACTTAATAAGATAACAACACATACTTCTATGGGATGGTGAAGCATGACTTATGCTATGGGGATGTCATATGGATACAGATTTGCATGGATTCACATACCACATACAACATACCACATAGCACATAGAAACTAAAGAGTGGGTAAGTATGACTCTCGCTATGGGATAAAATGGGACTTAGGACTTTCCACATTTCCACATCTCATCATGAGGGAATCATCAACATTCAATAGATAGAAAAAATGATAATATGCATAAACAAATGACATGGCAAAATACAAATCGATACAAGAGTCTATATGTTGTCTAACAATACCTCTAAGCCATAGAATAGGATAAGGACCAAGACATGTTCCGGGCTCACCCTCATATATAAAACATAAGTGGAAGCAACATAATGGATAGATAGATGGTGGCTTTCCCTTAGATAATGGGACTCACCACAACAACTTTCAAAATCCGAGTCAACTATCAAGAGGTGGATGAAGATATTTTTTGGTTCCTACATATTTAGATCACGTAGGCAAAGAGTATGTGTTAGTATGCTTGAATGTACTAAACCTACATTAAACCTACATTAAATTTTAGATGTCATGGACACATGTATAGAAAGAAGTATATACTCAAGGAAGACTAATATATCAATATGCCATGAAACCATGATGCATGAAATTCCATTCTACTTCAACATAGTGGGGATGAGACCACAACTGACATCTAGACCATGCAAGTTATAACATGGAATTAGGGTGTCCTCCCTACACAAAATAAGACATGATCTACTTTCCTAAGATAATATATACTTCTCCTTACGGGCCTCCTATTTTGGAGAAGTAACCTTACCTTACAAGCACTCCCATTTTGAAAAGGATTTTTCATTCAACATAACAAAATTGTAACCATACCTTACGAGCCTCCTATTTAGGTAAATGTGACCGTAAACATGAACCTATATTTGGCACATAGTTATGGGATTTAGGTACTAGACCCTTGGAGATAGCCCCCCTCTCACAAGTTTTCTCGATGCTAAGTCATCATCCTACAAGAACACATATTCATATAAATGCTTTCAAAAGTGCTATAAGTCCTTTCAAATAATTTCAATGCATACTTAGGCTTAAAAGTCAAACATTCTTCATAATCATAAATACTTAGGTTAAAGAACTAAATCAAACTTCAATTAATACTTCCATGCATAGGAATAGCCTATTCACATATATACATAATGCTTTAAACACCCAAAATTTTTCTCAAAGAGCCATATCATAGAAATTATGTGATCACATGTCATGTCATACCCAATCTTTCATCAAAATCATATTCATTAACATAATTGGGTCTTACCCCACTTCATAATCTTCATGAAAACCAATTCTCATGTATGGATATGCCATGAATGATAAGAAAATAACATGGGCAATAGAAAATTCGTACTTAAATCAACAATATAATATGAAATTCAAGTAAATTAATTAATGAAATTCACATTTAAATCATACTTGAGATTACCCATGCTCAAATCAACATTTAACAGAGACAGGCATATTCAAACCTTTGTACTACCAACGCAATTCAACATATTAGGGCTTACGTCACTTTTAAAATATCAATTAAACGTAGCCCATATATCAATTGAATCAAATAAATCATAATTTAAAAGACTCATATTCAAAGTAAGCTTGAAACTCATAAATCAAAGAGTAAAAGAGTTTGGGGACTTCATGGTTGAAAGAGACCATGAATCTATTCCACATACCTTAGATAAATAAAAAGAATCAAAAGGTAATTGATTGAAGAAGAAGACCCTTCCTTGAGCTCCAAGAGAAATCCCCAATGGCACACTTGAGAGGAGTTCTTAGATGAAAGAATTTGAATATCTAAGTATATGGAATGAATTTGAATAAGAATAGAGGAGTATAGGCTTTTTTAGGGGTTTAGGATAGGTCAGAAAGTCATAAAGGACCATTAGGAATCACCAAAATTATGAGAAAGTCATTAATGAAATGAATTTCAAGAAGTTGCCAGAGATCCCGTCAAGGAGGCACATGAGTCGTGTGAAGCCACACAGACCGTACGGCTGCCTGTGAGACAACACTTGGAAAATTTTAGATGATAGTTGACAAAATTTCTTCAGGCCAAGGATGTTTCCACTGAATGCCCCACGGACCATGTGAAGCTTCATATGTCGTACAAGCGTCCATATAAAGATATTAAGTTCCGAGACAATTATTCCATACATAAAAAATATTTTTGACCAATACCCTCAAAGGACCCCACACGAGCTGTGTGGTGGTACACAACCCGTATAGGGGTTCATGTATAAGGTATCTTAGCGAAAAAGTGGCTTTCAAGCCCAAGGCTCCTACCACAAGCCACTACACAGCCAGTGGTGAGCCTCACGAGCTGTAAAGGGCTTAGTGGAGGGTCACTTAGTCTTGAACTCCACCATAAGCCCAAACACACCACATACAAGACCAAGGGCCACCATAAAGCACCCTCCCACAGCTCGTGGACTGCTCCACGACTCCTAGACTGCTCCACGGCTCGTGGAGGTGCCCATATGGTGACAACTTGGTCAAAATCTTTTGATAGTGAAATTTCCATGCATTTTAAGGCCTTACAAGGCCCAAGTCCTTAAACTACTATACATGTAGGGCCTTATAAGTCTTGTAAAGGATTGGTAAGATGTCTTATAAGTTGGAATTGGCTATGGTTCATCTGGTATTCCATGTGTCTATGTTGAGAAAATGTTTTGTTAATCCAAATGTTGTTTTACCCTCGAATGAGATGAGTATTGAGGAAAATTTGGCCTATGAAAAGTTTTGATTGTGATTTTGGACCAAAAGGTTAAAATTTTGAGATATAAAGTTGCTTCTTTCAAGATTGTGGAGAAATCAACAAGTTGAAAGTATAACATGGGAAAACGGAGGTGAACATGATGAAATAATATCCTTAGCTCTTTCTTTGTATTCAAACCTAAGGTACTTAGTCACTCATGCTTAATCTCTTCAAGGCCCTAAGTGTCAACATCTCTATGTCATAGTATATGCATGAAAACTCATGAAAATTATTTCTAAAGATATTGGATTATTCCATTCATGAAGAGTTGTTAGTTACATACTGTACTCTACTCAAGCTAACCTTGATCCCACTAATGGGGAAGATATTATAAAACCTCTCAAAATACCTTCGAATGATCTTATAGAAGATATCTTGCATAATGTATTATTTATATTCCTTTTACCAAATCCAAGGACAAATTTTTAATCGAGGTTAAAGTTGTGTGGAAAAATGGTCGCTTTCAATTTTTATATCAATCGTATTGAAAGAAAATTGTAAAACTTTGGACTTCCAGAAAGTTCTGTGACCTCTTTGCATCCCGGAGAGGGTTCATTTTAGTACAAAAGTATTCTAGGGTCAAAATGGGAGAAAGTTAAATTTGGAAGAAAAAAAACTGTGGCAAAATGACTACGCTTCTCGAACTTGTTTCATGACAATTCAAATTTTTCCTTAAAATTCTTGCACTAAGTAAGAAAGTGGTAGACTTTTCCCTAAGCTTGTTTGTTTTAGGAGATTTTTACACTAAAATGCATTCTATTGTCTTTAACCCCCAAATTAACCCTATTCTTTGACAATTCACACATTACAATAATTCGTTCTCTAAGACTACTCTCAATCATCCAAGCAAAAACTCCTTTAAAGATCAAGTCGAGCAAAATTCTCTATTTTTCTTTATGCTTTCCGAGGCAATAACTTGAGGTACGTGAGTTTTCATCGATGGGATCCTTTCTTCTATGGAGCTCCACTCTAAATTCTCAATTTTCGTCTAGACTCAATTATGTAAATTTTCTGAGTCTTCCTCTACTTCTACTCAATTTCTTCTATTATGATATAGATTATGACTATTGTGTCATGCTGCAAAGTCCCGTAAGGCGGATCGACACCCGTTGTCGATAAGGTCCGGGAGAACCAACCTGTAACTATATGTGTTCTATACATATTATAAGGGGTTTCTATGTTTGACGTGCATTTAAGTAGATAAACAGTGATAACAAGCCAAAGGAAATGCATATGAATAGTTCGTTGGGGCCACGGTACTTAAAGTACGAGACATGACAACATTTTACTTTGCATAGTCTACAAAGCCTCTAAATGAAGAAAGACATGTCATAAGGGTCGGGACAGGCCCCGCTTCAACTACTGTATAATAAAAATATGTAAGCTCTGGACATGTATAAAGCCCCGAAGCAACCTGGAGCTTGATGACCATAGTTGAATATCTTGTACTCCTACTGGGGAGATCTACTAGTACCTGTACCTGCAGCATGAAATGCAGGTCCCCCGTAAGGGACGTCAGTACGGGATAATATACTGAGTGTGTAAGGCAGGATATACTATACATAAAATAACAACTTAAAGAAACCATGCATCTGTAGAAGATCAGGGACCACTCTTAGTTATACTGTGGAATCATGTACTTTACATCATTTATATTACTTTACCTTTACTGTATCATCTATACTGTAAAATCTGTGCACAGCTGTAAGAATATAACCAACTGATAAGTAGTGAAACTGTATCGGGCTCATCCCTGGCTAGGTTATACTCAACCCCTCGGGCTACCCTCTTTTGATAGGATCGTCCCCTGGCTAGGTTATACTCAACCCCTCGGGGCTACCACCCACCAGAACTGTATACTTTATCTTTCCATTACCTTTGAGATGGTTCTTTTGGTGGCCATAATGTTGGAGCTATAAGACGGTATATTTACCATGTGATATGTACATATTCATACAAGACAATATAACAAATAAAAGAGTACATTAGATAAACAATGAAATAGTACAACTTGTGAACTTTATTTGGCAATAAAAACTCATGTATCATGGTATTCATGTATGTAACCAGATTTGAAAGTGACTATGTATGGATAATATGAACATTTCAAAGAATGGAGACATAGTTAATAGTTGTGTCGGAGTTGGTAAGTGCCTTTATGTGCCAAGGAAGGATCTACGTTTCATGCCAAATGATACAAAATCAAATAACCTTACATACCTCATCGTCGGACCTCTTTATTATTTCAAAACAACCTTTCCTTCCTTAAAATAGTTATCTGCAATATAAAATAGGTGATAAAACTAGCATTAGCAGCCAATATATCCACCTTGGAAGCCGAATCGCATAACAAAATGACACACAGGTAGCAGACGACAATTATAAACCCTAGCATATTCCTTCAACCTTTTCTCTCCTTAATCGTATTTTCTAATACACATTAGCATGTATATGTCATGTACAGCCTATTTTAAGTCCATAACAGTCTTTCAACAACCCACAAAGCACAACACATCGCAATTCTACACAATCTAAAAATGGAAAGCATAACGTTACCTCCCCTCGCAACCTTTCGACTTTAACAATTCCAAATCGGTTCCAAACTTAACCTAACTTTTCTAGCCACATTTTTTACATACAACCAGCTATAAACCATCCTCAAGCAATAGCTTGCTCTCCAACAGTCCACAAGTTCATACGAAGCACATGATTGCGATATCATATAACGACTCACTTTTGTGGGTTTTAAAAGTAGTTAATCAGCCTTTTTACATTTCTGCGAAACCAACCTTTGTTTAATACATCAATAATACTTCATAATAAATCCATTCAACAAGAGAAAAGCCTTTTTTGTTAACAAGAAAATGGCACAAGAATCTTTAGTACACATTCTGTCCAGAAATTTCATCGTTGGTAAGATTAACTTGTCTCTTTGGTTTTGATGAACAAACCATATTATGGACATAAGTAAGTCTACTTACCTTCAAAAGCCAATATTTATAGCTTCTTTAGGGACCTTTGTGAGGTTGTAAAGCTTGTCTTTCACCTCCTTAAACGAGAGCAAAATAAACATTAAGAAGCAGATTTTTTTTTCTATCTATGTTGAAATGAATTGTGGGCTGGTTATTGTCTTCTTTTAAAGCCTTAGTTTGGCCGACTTACTCTTGACCATTTGACCATATTAAGCCACACAATTATAGTCTGATTCTCCAGCAGCTTTTCCATTACATTTGGGCCAAAATGGGTCTCTAACTTGATGGACTTGGGCTGCCAAATTTTCAGCTTCTTGTTCCCTCAGTTTAGGCCAAATTTTGTTAAGTCTTTTGCATTGTCTTTGGGCCCTTTTTAATATTCTCATTTGTCTGATCATACAGACCAATTATGATACTAAAACATGGGCCAAAGTTACACCCTTAACATGGACTTTATTCGTAATCGAACTTGGACAAATTCGACGTCGAGCCTCGTCTCCGTTTAACTAACCAACTTAAGCTAAGCAAGTAGGTGACTCACATACTTGCTTACCAAGTCCTACAAACACCTTAATTATTTTACTTCATTTAAGGCCGTAATTTCCTTAATTCAACACAAAACATGTATACCCTCGATCCCCTTAAGCTTTAGACGCACACACAACCCATTAACACAAAATTCAAGCACTTTTAAAATTTAGCGTCAATTGGTCCAAATCATGTCATGTTTCATTTGCATTGTAATAGTATTGTAAGGTGTCGGGTGTTACATCCTCCCCCCCTTAGGAACATTCGTCCTCGAATGTCAGCACAATTGGATAGCGTAACCAAGCTTAAACGTTTACTTACACAAACTTGACAACACATTAGGCATTCAATAACACGTACCTATTAATGTCCCCATTCTGCATGTTGAGCTCCCCCTTTAGCTTAAAATAAGTGAGAATATTTTGATTTCATCATGTCCTCAGCCTCCCATGTTACTTCTTCTGCTCACTGTGTCCTCCAAAGTACTTTAACTGAAGCTATTTCTTTATTCCTTAGCTTCCTAACTTGACGATCTAGAATAGCAACAAGTACCTCTTCATAGGTGAGATCTTCCGTAACCTGTACATCCTCAATAGGAGTGATAGGGGTAGGTCACCTATGTATTTTTGAAGCATTGAGACATGAAAAGCTGGATGAATCATCGAAAGCTCTTGGGGTAGCTCTAGTTCATATGCAACCTACCCGAACTTTTTAATAATCCGATATGGCCCTATGTAACGTGGACTCAATTTTCCCTTCTTACCAAATCTCATAACCCCTTTCATTGGATACACCTTTAAAAATACCCAATCACCTACTGAAAATTTCAGTCCTCTTCTCCTGGCATCCGCATATGATTTGTGTCGACCCTGGGCTATTTCTAGTCGCTGGTATATCACTAACTTTTTCCATGTCTTGTTGTACTAAATCTGGCCCAAGTAAGTTGGTTTCACCCATTTCAAACCATCCAATTGGCGATCTACATTTTCTTCCATATAAGGCTTCGTAAGGTGCCATTTTTATGCTCGTGTGGTAGCTATTGTTATAGGCAAATTCAATAAGTGGAAAATGATCCACCCAACTACCTTTAAAGTCCAATTTACAAGCTCACAACATATCTTCAAGTGTATGAATGGTGCATTCTGCTTGACCATCTGTTTGAGGGTGTAAAGAGGTACTCAAATTCACTTGTGTTCCTAAACTCCTTGGGAAGGACTTCCAAAACTTTGCAGTGAATTGAGATCCTCGATCAGATATAGTGGAGATTGGGACTCCATGTAGCCTGAATATTTCTTTAAGGTATAGCTTTGCATATTCTTCAGCTGTGTAATCACTCCTTACTGACAAGAAGTGTGCTGACTTTGTGAGTCTGTCAACTATTACCCATATGGAGTCAAACGTCTGAGGTGATCGAGGCAAATCTATAACAAAATCCATATTAATCATACCCCAATTCCATGTGGGAAGTTCTATACATTGCATATACCCTCCTAGGTTTTGGTGTTCTACTTTCACTTGTTGTCAATTTGGACATTGAGCCAAAAATTCTGCAAGGTCCCTCTTCATGCCTCCCCACCAAAACATTCCCTTCAAGTCATGGTAAATCTTAGTTGATCCTGGATGGATGAAATATAGGGAATGATGGGCTTCTTCCATTATTCTCTTCCTTAATCCATTAATATTAGGCATACATAATCTGTTTTGATAGTAAAGTGCTTCATTTTGTGCAAGGTCAAAGCCTTTTATCGTACCCTGACTCACCTTTTCCTTCAGCTGTCGTAAAACAGGATCCTCGAACTATTTTTCTTCCACCTCCATTACCAATGAAGACTCTGCAGCATTATGCACAACAACCCTTTCGTTTGGAGCCTCAAGAAGGCGAATGCCCAAACTGGATAGCTAATGTAAATCTTTAGCCATCCCCTGACTTATCACAGCTGGATCATCAATATTCATGATTGCCTTACGACTCAGAGCATCAGCTACCACATTTGCTTTCCTTGGATGGTATAGTATGTCAATGTCGTAATCTTTTATTAGCTCTAGCCACCTCCGTTGTCTCAAGTTTAGATCTTTCTGCTTAAAGATGTACTGCAGGCTCTTATGATCAGTATATATGTCAACATGGACCCCATACAAATAGTGGCACCATATTTTCAAAGCAAACACAACTGCTACTAGCTCGAGATCATGAGTTGGGTAGTTTTTCTCATGTGGTCGCAGTTGCCTGGATGCAGAAGTAATTACCCTACCATGTTGTGTCAGTACACACCCCAAGCCAACTCCTGAAGCATCACAATACCCTGCATACCCCTCAGTACCTTCTGGAAGTACTAGCACATGTGCAGAAGTTAGCTTATCTTTCTATTCCTGGGAGCTTTTTTCACAAGCATCATTACATTGGAACTTAGTTGCCTTATGTGTCAGCTTTGTTAGAGGTGCAGAAATAGAAGAAAAACCTTCGACAAATCTCCTGTAATAGCCTACCAAACCAGGGTGTTGTTGGTCTTGGCCAATCTTTCACAGCTTCTATCTTTTGTGAATCAATCCTTATCCCCTCATCACATACAATATGACCCAAGAATGCCACTGACTTTAGCAAAAATTCACATTTAGAAAATTTGGCATACAACTTTCTATCACGAAGAGTCTGTAACACCTGTCGCAAGTGGTCTGCATAGTCCTCTGCTGATTTTGAATATACCAAAATATCATCTATGAACACTATCACAAACACATCCATAAATGGCTTGAATACCCTGTTCATCAAATCCATAAAAATAGCTGGTGCATTCGTTAAACCAAATGACATAACAAGAAATTCAAAGTGGCTATAGCGTGTTCTGAAAGCTGTCTTAGGTATATACTTCTCCTTCACCTCACTTGGTGATAACCTGATCTCAAATCAATCTTTGAAAAGCATTTGGCACCCTGTAACTAGTCAAATAAATCATCAATCCTAGGGAGGGGATATTTATTCTTAATTGTCACCTTATTCAATTGTCGATAGTTGATACACATTCTCAAGGTGCCATTCTTTTTGCATAAAAACAACACTGGTGCACCCTAGGGAGACACACTAAGTCTTAAACCTTTATCTAATAAGTCTTTTAACTGCTCTTTCAATTCACATAATTCTGCCGGGGCCATTCTATACGGAGGGATAAAAATTGGTTGGGTGCCTGGGAGTAAGTCAATACCAAAATCTATTTCTCGTTAAGGGGGTAAGCCTGGGAGTTCTTCAGGGAACACATCAACAAATTCATTCACTACTGGAACTAACTGAAAAGTTGGTGATTCTGCCTCCATATCCCTTACTCTAACTAAGTGACATATATACCCCTTAGATATTATCTTTCTGGCCTTAAAGTAAGAGATAAACTTCCCTTTTGGTGCCCCAACATTGCCTTTCCGTTCAAGGACTGTCTCATTTGGAAAGTGGAAATACACTCTCTTAGTTTGGCAAACCACGGTGGCATAACAAGAAGCTAACCAATCCATACCCATAATAACATCAAATTCCACCATTTCTAGCTCAATTAGCTCAGCTAATGCGTCATGATCACCAACAGTTACTACACAGTCATAATATATCCTTCTAGCCATAATAGATTCACCAGTTGGTGTAGACACCTTAAATGGTTTGTTTAATAATTTGGGTGTCCTCTTGAGCTTCCCAGCAACTAGTGGAGTGATGTATGATAGCGTAGAACCAGCGTCAATTAATGCATATACATTATGTGAAAAGATAGACAATCTACCTGTGACCACATCAAGTGAAGCTTCCAGATTCTGCTGACTTCCAGTGCATAAGTACGATTCTGAACCCCGCTAGAGCTAGCTGCCCCTCTAACACCTCTACCACGACCCATAGGTGCTTGTTGACCCCTACCTTCTGGAGGAACTAATGGTGACGATGCAACAGCTGACCCAGTAAATTGTGCCATACCACCCATATGCCTTCTCGGGCTTTATCATATGCCCTAGCACACCACACCAATAGCAAGCATCCATTCCAGCATGACACATACCCGGGTGGTTTTTCCCAAACTTTCTACAAGGCTGCCTGGGAGTCATTTGTTGGCCTGCCGAATATCCTGCGGTACGGGTACCTTGCCTTTTACTCCTCGAACCAAACTGATTACTTCTAGGCCCTTGAAGTTATGGTGGGGCACTGGCTGTAGAGTAAGAGGATTATTGCCTAGGTGGTCTATTAGAAAGCCGAGGACTAAGATCACTTTGGGGTGGTGTAAACTGCACTATATATCTAGATCTTTTGGCTTGTCCCCTCTCCAACTCTTGTGTCCTCCTCCTGTGCCTCTGATCTTCCAGTTTCTGTGCAAATGCCTGCATTCTTGCTATATCCATATCTTTATTTAAGGAACCAATAGTGCAGTCTCTGACTAGATACGTATCCAACCCATCCACATATGGATGAACTCTGTCTGACATTGTAGCAACTACATTAGGAGCATACCTTTCCAAGGAATTAAATTGGAGGCTATAATCCCTCACACTCATACTCCCCTGGTGGAGATTCAGAAATTGATCTGCACTGGCCTCTCGAATCTCTAGTGGAAAATAATGGTCAAGAAATGCCTCTTTGAATTCTTTCCAAGTAGTTGGAGGTGCATCTATACCCTT
>JAABOM020085817.1:0-30275 GCA_011800125.2 Solanum clarkiae | reverse complement strand
TTTTGTTGATTTTGCCTTAGCCATGAGTAGCTAAGCACCCACAACTTGGGGTTGTGGGAACCATGGGTAGTTGACTTTGAGATGACCTAGGTTTGTGCATTTCTATGATTGGAGTTTTGGATGTATTGCCTATTTCTCTTCATTATAATTGTTATGTGGTGGTGGCTAACACCAAACCCCGGCTACTATCATGATCTCCACCAAGGTAGTGACGAATAGGAAAAGGAAAATAGATGACAGGATTCGATTGATGTGTTCTCGTCTAATCAACCAAACCTAACCAAGGAGAGGTTAATAGGGAAAATAGGTAATGGTTAGTTGGCACGCCATGGTGGTCGACCAAGCGCAATGGTGGAATTTGACCTTCACCTTCATAAGAGGGCTGGAAGAACCTAAGTTACAGTCCTGCATGTGAATCTCCAATTGTAGTTATGTTATCTAGGTTAGTCGAATCAACGAATCATAGGGAACACAATTCCCAAGTTGTCCCTAAAATTGAGTGTTTTCCTACATCGTAGTATAGTGCTTATTTTTTTTCTTGAATCATAAACCCCCCTTTTTTAGAGATTATAGTTATAGATACTTGAAATGATTGGTAGTGAAGTCTTGCAGTCAAACCCTGTATTCCCTGTGGATTCGACCAAGACCTTCGGCTAGGTTAATTATTGACAGTGACTACTTTCTTATTGGAGCGTAAACATCATATTATCAAAAATTATGGTGCCGTTGCCAGGGAATACGGCTGCATTTTGACATGATTTCACTATTAGTTAGTTCTAGTGTTAATTTCTAGACTCGCTTTTATTTTACTTATGTTTTTGTTTCTGTTGTTTAATTTTAATTGCAGGGTGTAGTAGATTGTATTATCCAACACAAGGAGCCAAGGCCATCCCTTAGCTCCAATCAATTTGGAGATCTGTCGACTCTTTATAAAAATGGCTCAAGTGAATGAGGATATCGCGGTTGAGGAAGAAATGAACATGAATGATGATATGGGAAGAGACGAGAATCCACCACCAAGCGATAACAGGCCACAGCTTAGGGACTTCAATGAGAATGCTTATGGATGGAACCAATATTGCTTGAACTCGATAGCTATGGATGTTACTAGTGCTATAGTGTTGCCTGCACTACCAGTAGACTCTAAATTCTTGATGTCAAGTTGATTACTTCAAATTATCCAAAATCATGGGTTCTTGACCAGGCTACCTTCAGAGGATCCCCACCTCATCTCCCTAATGTGATTTTTGTTTGCAAGAGTGTCATGGCGACACAAAATCTTTCTCTTGATGTCATTGGTTTACGGGTATTTCCATTGTCACTTACTAGGAATGCAATCGTGTGGTTGTCTGAGCTTCATCCGACTACAATAACAAGTTGGACAAAACTTCAAAGAGTATTTCTTGAAAGATATTTCCCAAGATCTAAGAAGTCGAAGATCAGGGATCAAATAAACAACTTTGAACAATTTTTTGGTGACTTTATTAGCAAAACATGGGAGAGATTTACCAAATACTTGAGGTTGGTCCCCAATCATAAAATTGTTGATGTGCCTTGGTTGAGATTTTCTAGCGGGCACTTGATGGGAGTAGTCAAGCTTGCGCCGATACAATCATGGGAGGTATATTTCTTGATCAACCTTTTGCATTGATAGCCGAAAGGGTAGAGCAAGTGGTTAAAACCAATAGAGCATGGGGTCAATGAGGGTGAGGTGCAATGAAGATTTCTTGTGCAGTTAACACCAACAATGAGCAAGCAAAGGCCATGAAGAGATCATGGAGCATCTTGCTCAACTTCGCACAAGTATGGACTTGGTCTTGAAGCAAAACCAAGCAAGTATAAAGCGGTCACTCACTAACCTCCTAAGGCTCCTATCTATGAAGAACCATTCTTTGATGAAGATGCTTGTTTTGTAAGTAATCAAGCAGAAGTTTTTCGGAATAATCCCCAAGGGTCCAACTCAGACTATTGGAGACAAGGTTCTGGGAATCAAGGTCAGAACTACAACTAAGGGAGAGAGTTTCGGATGCCAAATAAGGTAGAAGAGATGGTTATAGAATGTACCTTATGTGCCACCCCACAATTGTGATGTCGTGCCAAGTACTTCTCAGCTTGAAGAGATGTTTGACAAGTTTTTGAAGAGAGTCGACCACCAAGATGAGATCTTGAAGGGAATAAAAGTGGATATTTCAAGTATTAACCAAAAAATAGTCCCACTCGGTGGCAATTAAGCAACTAGAACAAAAATTTGGGCAAGTTTCTTCACAATTGAACCAACGCCAAAGGGGCACCTTACCAAGCAATACGGTTCAAAATCCTAAAAATGAAGGGCATTTCATAGTAGTCATGACTCGGAGTGGCAAAAGCACCATTGATCCCCCTATGCCGGTGATTGTGGATGAAGTTGATGAGAAGGGTCTTGGTGGTGAAGTTGTAGTTGAGGGTGAAGGTCCGGAGATTGTTGCATTGCAAAAAAAAGAGGTAAGAGAGCATGAAAAATTGAAGTCAATTCCAAGGTCTCCTCCTCCTTTCCCTCAAAGTCTTAAGAAAAAGGAAGATGAGGATAAATTCAAATACTTCTTCTCGATGTTCAAGCAACTATCCATCAATATTCCCCTTGTAGAAGCTTTGGAGAAGATCCCTGGATACGCCAAATATATGAAGGATTTGGTAACAAAGAAATGCACTTTGAGCCAAGAGTTCTCACTCGAGCTCCAACAATGTAGAGAAATCATGACCAAATGCCTTGTTCAAAAATGAGAGGGCCCCTATACATTCACCATCCCTTGCACCATTGGTGATGTTGAGTTTGCAAGAGCATTGTGTGATTTAGGAGCGAACATCAATCTAATGCCTCTTGTTGTATTCAAAACGCTTGGCCTTGGCACTTCTACCCCAACAAGAATGTGTTGCTCACGGTGGATCGAACCATCAAAAAGTCAGAGGGAATGCTTCTTGATGTGCTTGTTAAAGCTGATGAATTCATCTTTCCTGTGGATTTTGTGATCCTTGATTGTGAGGTTTATTTTGAGGTGCCAGTTATTTTAGGAAGACCATTTCTGGCAACTGGGAAAGCTCTCATGCATATAGATTCGAGTCAACTTTTGTTCAGGATAAATGATGTAGAGATAGTGTTCGATATCCGCCAGTCAATGAAACACCGGATAAATTGAAGAGTGAGGTGTGGAACCTTGATGATTGTTGATGAAGGAAGATGACAAAGTCGAGCCAGACGTTAAACAAGGTGCTTCTTGGGAGGCAACTCAAGCATTTTTTATAATTGTTGGTTCGTTTTAAGTATGTTTGGTTATTGGAGCTTTTAGGTAGTAGGATGTTTTCTTGTTTTAAGTTGAAGACATTGATGCAATTGTAATATTTTGAAGATAGTTATGTTTTGAGATTTGGTCTGTAGGTGAAAATTAAAGAACTAAAGAAGTGAGAAAATGGCACTTGGAGCAGCCTCTACAAGCAGGCCTACAAGTCATAGTCACTACTATGACTCGTCGTCATGCCACATAGAGGAAAATAGTGAGTATCAAAGGTTGGCACACACACTACTAGCCAACATTACAATTCGTAAGATCTCCTATGAGTCGTAAGTGGGGTTCGTATATGAATTCTAAATATTTGGAAGTGTTAGTTCTGCTACGAGATCGGGACTTATCCTACGACTTGTGATCGGGGTCTCGTGGCCCCTATCTGTAACTTTTTAAAGGGAGACCCAATTTGTTATAAAAGGGGGTTAAAATAAAATTTGACCCCCATTTCCATTTCTAAAGCCCTAAAATCAATGGAAACCCCCAAATCATCAACCCCATTCACTACTCCAATCACAATCCTGACTGCCCACATCATTTTCTAGTGAGAATTCCGGTGAGGGAAACATTCTCTAGGGTTTTCGTGTGTTTTTCTCTCTGCATTGACTTGATTCATATTTTTCTATAAATTGGTAAGCTTCGTGGTTACTTATAACGAACTATGGTGGTGAGTTTATTCTATAGATGATTGTGTATTAGGTTTATCCATGACAACTCATGCCCATGTGATGATGCTTTCGTCTAGATATGAAACCTTGGGTTTGTATGCTTGGAAAAATGTTCCTATGAATTGAACCTTGTTCGAAATTCTTGAGTGGGTGGTTGTAAATATGAAAATTTTTGGTCCCTAGAATGTAGTGCTTAATTGTTGCCCGACCAGAATTGGAATTTAGGAAGTTTGGGTGTGTTTTATATGTCATGGCTTCTTTAACTTGATTGATGTTGTTTGAATTGCACCTGTACCTCAATGGAATGCAAGTTTGGAGATGAAATTACCCTTGGTTGTGCTTGGTGTAATGTGGAATAAATTTCCATTCTTAAGGATAATGGTTGTTTTAACTACCTGATTTTGTAGTAGGTCCATTTATGTGTCAAATCTATTGTATTATTCTTATAATTGCCAACTCTTAAATTGTATTTATTTAGCTTGTTCTTCTTGTGGAAAAGTGATAGGCACTCCTCGTGCCTTCTGTTTTCATCTATGAGGCCTCCCTACGACACGTAGGTTCCCCTATGACTCATAGTGGTTCCTCGTAGTAAGCACTAGTCACATGTGGTTCCTTCATGTTTCTCATACGAGACTCACATATGACTCGTAGTACTTGCTACGACTCGTAGTAAGGGTCTCATAAGCTTGATTGAGTTTTTAAAATTGGTCTCTAGAAAGAGGTACGAGGCCAGATTGCGACTCGTAGATCCCCCTACAAGTTGTAATTGCATCTCTTATCTAAGTTCAAACTGCAAATTTTTCAAGAATCTTGGTACTACGAAGATAGTGTACAACTCCTAGGACACCCTACAACTCGTAACTTCACCCGTATCTGCAGACCTGCATCTGCATCATTGATTCTCTATACTTAAATTATTTTTGTTTCTTGTTCTTTGTTATGTGATTCATTTGATCAAACATCTTAATGCTCACATGTATTGTGTGGTTGGCTTGCAGATACAAGGAGTAGACATTCTAACGGAGATTGATGGATGAATCTTGCGAGGCTGAGAGATCCAAGGGTTCTCCAGAAGTTCATAGGGTTAGATCAGACCCCAACTCTAATGTACCTCAGACCTGGGCACGCACTGCTCAGACACCGATGGAAGTCAACAATTCCTCCGAGTCTGAAGAGGACGAATGGCAGGGCAATGGAGATGGGTCTAAAAGCAGCTTACCACAAATGACCCCCACACACTCAGGCTCAGAGTCGGAGTTTAAGAGCATCCCCAGTACCAACAGAAAGAAGTCCAATCATAAGCCCCAGCCGACCGTAGATGGTGTGTCCTAGGGATGAAGGAGATATATCACCAGGGGTTAAATCCTGAGGGACAGGGCAAACCAGTGCGACAATTTCTTGAGGAGTCTAGGCAGAATGACTCAGGATTAGATAAGGCGCCAGGATTAGATGTAGAGATAGACAGACACGAACTACGATGGACTACACAACAGCTGGGCAAGTATGCCCCTTACATGGTCTGTTAGTTTTATGCGGCCTATCTTGCTACACTTTGCCAAGGGTTACCAAAGAACAAGAAGTCGATTGAGCAACCGAGGTTACGGGTAGTGCCAGTCTAGGGTCGGAGAGTTCCTATTTCGGAGGAGACTATTCGACAAATTCAGTTTGGTCCTACCTAAAGAGTTCCTTAGTCTACCGCAAAGTACGATATCGTATTGACAAAATAGGGAGAGCAGTGAGGGAAAAAGATGTTGGGGCCAAGACCGAGCTGCTACAGTGGATAGCCAGCCAGATATGTGAAGAGGGGTTCGAGTCGACGTGGGTTACAAACCATGCAGATCTGATAGTTAAAGCCCACCTTTCTTTCCAAGCCAAGTTTTGGTAGTCCATTATCCGTTGGCTTATCTGGCCTACTTTCATGGATAATGTGATCACTTTGGAGCGAGCTATGTTATTAGCCAGTACTCTAGCTGGTTATGAGATAGATTAGGCCCGAATTATCTCCGACCAGATCCACGAGTTTGTCGTCCGGACAAACACCTCACTACCTTTCCCTATTTTAATCCACTGATTATGTAGTGTAGTAGGTGTTCCTATAGACCCCTATCGGGACCAGCATATAGAGGCCATACACACTATGGATCCCAGCCTGATAAAGGTTGATGAGAACCCGGTGGCCCTACCTCGTGTAGCTCATTCGGCTATCCTAGATCCATTCCTAATTAAGCCTCAGACACAGGGTTCAACTCCAGCTACCAACGGTACTACTCCAGCAGCTATAGAGCCTTCACCAACCATTGAGATTGAGTCTATGCCAACCTCCAGTACTCCAGCACCAGTAGCATCCACATCACAGGTTGACTCTCTTATTTCTATTGTAGCTTTTCACGAACTATTATGTCAGTTGGCTACTGTAGAGTCTACACTACAAGCTTTAGCAGCATAGGTCAAACCTTGGGTCAGTCAGACCATAAAGGACTCAGAGGAGAGGATAAAGGAATTCACTCGCGAGTTGGTTGATGAAAGAGTTAGAGCGGTGGATGCCCATGTAGATGCTTTCGATGTGAGAGTCTAGCGGAGATTTGAGGGTGCTAGGCCTACTGACACGAGCACGGTGACTAAGGAGTTGTCAAAGTTCAAGGACAACTTATTATAGATGTTACCAACCCCTGTTGCATTCCCAAAGGTGGCACCAGTGAGTGACGAGGTGTTTGACTGGCTAGCTGACCGCTCCCATGCTCATGGGAAGAGGCCCCTCGAGATAGATAATCTAGAGTTGAGCTAGAAGAGGCCTAGAGTTGGTGATCCAGCAACCTCGGTGGAGAAGTTGATACTAGAGGATGTGGTGTAGGAGTTGATCTTGTTCACATCCATACAAAGAGACAGGGAGTAGCAGCATTCATATGGAAAGGGTAGCTTATGTACAGCTGCGACCCAGATAGCTGAGGAGGAGGTCGTGACCCAGGACTCTGCTAACTAGATAGATACTAGTGCTTGAACACCATGATGTTTGACTCTTTTTACCCCAGTTCTTATCTTTTCATTATGGATACTTTTTTCTTTTGTTTGACAATCTTTTTATTATGTTGGTGTTTGTAGTTGTTTAAATATTTTTATGTTGGATGTTGTTTTTACTTATATTTTGGATGTTAATTTTGGTTTTTAATGTGTGTGTGCGTCTATATATATATATGTTATCGTGTTTGGTTTTTCATTCTTGTCTTTACTTTGAGGCCAAAGTATTCTATTTTTGTGGGGTGTGGGAAGTTATAGATTAAGGTAAAGTCTGAGTAGCCTCGAGTCCATAACTTTTCCTATTTTTCATCCCAAGATTTTCTTGCAGTGTTTCTTTTTCCTTGTGAATGTTTAATTTTCTGTTGAACTAGTATGTTCTAGGTAGTGTAGATAGTTTGTAAATACATAGTAATATTATCTGTTGGCATATACATAGTCTTTAAATGCTTTTTGAAATTTTGATGAAAAATTGGGTGCCCTCAAAATTTTTGAGAATGTGGTTATTGATGCATCCATGCATTTAGAGTATCTGGCAATGTTTGTTCTGATAATGTGGAGGTAAGTTGAGGCTTGAAGCATGACTTGTGAGTCTATACTTGATTATGGGTGCAATGTCATGTGTGTTCTGAGCTTATTTTGTTGAATTCATGCATCATGTAGGGACTCAGAACTTGTCTTGTTACTCTAAAATTGGTTTGGTGATGTTGTTGATTTGGAAAGGATCTTAGGCCTTTGTTCTTTTAGTAAACCCACTTTTAGCCTAAATGACCTACCAAATGAGTGAGTAAATCCCTTGTTCCAAATTTTTGAGCTTCACATGTACTCATTCTTTCTTGACACCTTACTAGCTTAACCTTGTTTGATGAAATACCTTGATATTGGCCCTGGCTAATCCTTGAACATGTGAATGTTAATTGAGGCTAAAAGCCTAAGTTGAGGGTGGCTACAAATTGTGTCCCTGGTTTGGAGAATAGATATTGTGCACTTCACCTCAGGCTAAAAGCCCAAGTTGAGGGTGGCCCTTATTATGGTAAAGTAATAACAATAAGGTAATTAGTTGGGATATTAAGAAAGAAATGAAAAATCATGAGCCCAGGAAGGATAAAGAGATTAAAAGTGCCTTGAATTGAGAAAAATTAGCAAAAATGAGTTCAGAAATAAGGCACAACTGGGAAGAGAAAGAAAACACTCGAGAAAAGCTTGAAACAGGAGAATAAGGGTAGATTTAGTGAAAATGATTGGGTTATGAAGAAAAACAAGTGTTGGTAAACATGGTTCAAGGATAGTTTTTAGTCACTACTTGCCTAAAATGCCATACCAAAGTCCCCTAAACCTATGTTACATGCCCTTAAGTCCTAAAGTGGTCCAAATCCACTTTGTCACCTAGCCAGAAGATGAGCATAGAGGAAAGCCTACGGTCTTAGTCATTTTGCATGAATTTCATTTATGAGAGTGAGAATGCTTCTAACGTCCCTAAATTCTAAATGCTTTTTGAGTGAGTAAGAAGGACTTTTTTTCTATGAGGACATTTGCACCATTTGATTAGCATATGACTATACCAGTAATTGTGGATGGTTGATGCTCCTTAGCTTATCATAGTTGGGTTGCCAAATTCATCACCATGCTTTTGTTGTGCTTAGTAGCTTTACAATCTGGTTTTGAAAATGGTAGTTGGGTACCTGGATTAGAGTGAATGATGTATATGCCATTGGTATAGTTGCTATGTATTTCTCATTGTCTATGTAGATTGAGTCGTTGCTTGAGGACAAACAACAATTCTAAGTTGAGGGTGTTAATGTGTTGTCTCTTCACGCAACAATTCTAATTTGAGGGTGTTTATGTACTGTCAAAATACAGCACATTTGATGGCTAAAACAGGGAATTTTGCGAGTTCTTAATGCGACATTTGAAGAAAAATTGCAGATTTGCTGAAGCATAGGACATATGAGTTCACCTACGAGTCGTAGCCCAAGCTACGAGTCATATAGTGTTATCGTAGCAAGAAATAGAGACCAAAAATCAAGAATCTGCTATGTGGAGGTCAACCCTACAAGGCCATCCCATGAGTCATAAGTCTGACTACGACTCGTATAGGTGTACTCGTAGCAGGAAATAGAGAGCCCAAACTTTAGATCAATAACTGAAGGTATAAACTACAAGAGGACCATACGAGTCGTAGCTTAAGGGTCATACTAGTTAAGTCCAAGATGTCAAGAACCTGATATGAGACCTCGATTATGACTCATAGGTCACTCTACGAGTCGTACCTATGAGGCGTACCAGCTACCAGCTGTCTTTTCTGTGTAATTTTTAGAGTTAAACTTGTATCTACTATAAATACTTTAAGTTTAGTTTTATTTTAGAGAGGGAGAACAAGATTCTATTGGAGAGACAGTGAATGTGCCTTTGAATATTCTCTCAAGAATATTTTAGGGTTCTAGCAATGTTCTTCAATTTTCTCTTGTAAAACCCAATTTTGGGGATTGCAAATCTTACTTTGTACTTATTGTCAATCTATCTAGCTTGTGGTTTGCAACTGATGGTGGCTTCAGTCTTCATTGCTTTGGGTGAAATTTTCAATCATGTCTTGTATTTGCATTTTTGTTGGTTTTACCTTAGTCGCGAGTAGCTAAGAACCCACAACTTGGGGTTGTGGGAACTATGGGTAGTTGACTTGAGATGACCTAAGTTTTTGCATTTCTATGATTGGGGTTTTGCATGTATTGTCTATTTCTCTTCATTATATTTATTGTTTAGTGGTGGCCAATATTAAACCCTATCTACTATCATGATCCCGATCAAGGTAGTGATGAATAGAAAAAGGGAAAAAGATGACAAGATTCGATTGATATGTTCTTGTCAAATCAACTAAACCTGACCAAAGGAAGGTTGACTAGGACAATAGGTAACAATTAGTTGGCACGCCATGGTTGCCAACCAAGCACCATGGTGAAATTCAACATTCACCTTCACAGGAGAACTGGAAGAACCTAAGTCACCGTCTTGTATGTGAATCTCCAATTATAGTTATGTTATCTATGTTAATCGAGTCAACAAACCATGGGGAATACAATTCCTAAGTTGTCCCTAAAATTTAGTGTTTTCCTGCATCGTAGTATAATGCCTATTTATTTTTATTCTTAAATCACAACCCCCCCTCTTCGTCCTTTTTAGAGATTTTAGTGATACATACTTGAAATTATTGGTAGTGAAGTCTTACAGTCAAACCCTGTATTCCCTGTGGATTTGACCCTAACCTTTGGTTAGGTTAATTACTAACAGCAACTGCTTTATTATTGGAGCATGAACATCAGAATATCATTAGCCTAGACCCTTGACTCCATTGGATATTAGGAGTTTCTTGGGTTTGGTGGGATACTATCGGAGGTTTCTGAATTGGTTCTACTAGAAGGGTAGGAAGGGTTTGTGGTTTATTATAATGCCTCAAGAATTGGTTTGGGGTATGTTTTGATAAATGGTGAGGTGATAGCATATGCCTCTAGGAAACTTAAGGTGCATTAGCGAAGTTATCCTATCTATGCTCTTGAATTCGTATTTGTGGTGTTTGCCTTGAAAAATTAGCATCACTATTTGTACGGGGTTCATGTTGATGTGTTTACCGACCACGAGGGTCTCTAATATGTGTTCACAAATAAAGATCTTAACTTGAGACAAAGAAGGTGGTTAGAGCTCCTTAAAAACCATGACATGAGTGTGTATTATCATCCCGGCAAAGCTAATATTATGGTCGATGCTCTAAGTAGAGTGTTGATGGGTGGTTTAGCTCATATTGATGTTGGTGGCAAGGAGGTGGCTAGAGAAGTTCACCAGTTGGCTAGGTTGGGGTTAGATTGGATGAAGTTGAAAAAGGTGGTGTAGTGGTTGTTGATGGTTCTAAATCATCTTTGATTGAGGAAGTCTAGTCAGAACAAGATCTTGAGCCCGCCTTGCTAGAGTTGAAAGCCTTGACAAGGGGTGATAAAGTGGAGGCTTCTTAGGGGCAGATGGTGCCCTTAGGTACCAAGGTAGCTTGTGTGTTCCTAATGTTGATGACTTGAGAGAGTTGATCTTAAAGGATGCTCATAATTCATCCTATTCTATTCACACCAGTTCCACAAAGATGTATAGAGACTTGAGGGAGGTGTATTGGTAGAGTGATATGAAGATGGATAATGCCAAGTTCGTATCTGGATGTCATCAAAGGCCAAGCATCAAAGGTCGGGTGGCCTAATCCAAGACATAGAGATTCCTACTTGGAAGTGGGAAGAGATCAACATGAATTTTGTGGTTAGGATGCCTAAGACTAGGAGACACTTTGACTCTCTTTGGGTTGTTGTGGATAGAATGACAAAGTTGGCTTACTTTCTACCTGTCAAAACCACTTATGGAGCCACCAATTTGTATATTCATGAGTTGGTTAGACTGTATGGGGTGCCCTTGTCTATCATTTCAGATCGTGGTGCTTAATTCACTTCTCACTTTTGGAGGTCCTTCCAAAGGGGTCTTGGTACCAAGGTCAAGTTTAGTATGGATTTTCATTCTCAAACGGACGGCCAAGACCAAAATTCTATTGAACTCTTGAGGATATGCTTAGATCTTGTGTTTTGGAGTTTAAGGGTAGTTGGGAAGAACATCTTCCATTTATTGAGTTTTCTTACAATAATAGCTACAACTAAAGCATTGGCATGGCTCCCTTTGGAGCTTTATATGGTACGCCTTGTAAATCCCCGATTGGGTGATTTGATGTGGGGGAGATGACCTGGTTAGGCCCGTATTTGATTATGAAAGCCTTGGAGAAGGTGAGGTTGATGAGGGAGAGATTGAATACAACCCAAAGTAGATAAAAGTCCTACTCTGATGTGAGAAGGAGAGATATTGAGTTTAAGGTTTGTGATTGGATTACTATAAAGTCTCACCCATGAAGGGTGTGGTCCAGTTTTGCAAGAAAGGGAAATTGAGCCCAAGGTTTGCGGGTACTTATAGAGTTTTGAGGAGAGTTAGTAAGGTTGCATATGACTTAGAGTTGCCTATGGAGATTAATATGGTTCATCTGATCATCTATGTGTCCATGTTGAGGAATATGTGGGTGACCCAAGTGCTATAGTGCCCTTAGAGGTTGTAGGTGTTGTGGAAGATAATTTGACCTATGAGGAGGTCCCAGTGGAGATATTGGATAGACAAGTGAAAAGGTTGAGAAACAAGGATGTAGCTTCAATTAAGGTCCTTTAGAGGAATCAACAAATTGAAACTGCCTCATGGGAAGCCGAGGCAGGCATGAAAAAGCGATACCCATATATTTTCCACTCTACTCAAGCCGAAGGTAATAACTTAAGTCCCATATATGATTTCAAGTCTTAAGTTACAACCCTCATGTCATTTTGCATGCCTTCATGTTTATGGTGACAAATTTGTGGTGATTTTTGACATTCATGTTTATACATTTTGATAATGATGTTTAAATGCATTTGTTGTATTCATGTTGGGTTGAAATCTTCATAATTACTCCTCTTACACATTTTTCTTTGACATTTGGGGAAGAATATTCCTAAGATGGAGATATTGAAACACCCCTCATATTCTTCGGAATGTCCCTTAATCATAATTTCCATGTATCTCAAAACCTATGCATGATTTTAAAATATGACTTCATATTCTTGATCAGGGGGCAAAATTGAGTGGAAAATGATATAATTCAGATTTTATAAGACTCATAGCAAAAAAAGAACTTTTGCTAATTTTATGATTTCTAGTGGTTGTCTGAGCCCAGGGCACACGTACTTAGGCTACACCAATGTGTATTTTGAAGTTTGCATCTCGTCCGCATCGCACCTGGGGTGAGGATTAGTGTAACATTTCCTTGGTTTTCATATATTGCCCATGGGCATTGTGGTCATAGCCCCATACCTACTTAAACTTGAAATCTCCCATACTTAGCCATTTTTCAACTCTATCACTCACAAAACCCTCTCTAAAATCACTCTAACATTATATTAATTCTCTCATTCAAATCTAAGAATTTCAAGACCAATTTTGGAACTCAAGGACTCATTTCAAGCTCTAAGTCTACTTTAATTTCATTTCAAGGAATTTAAGGTTTCAGGTATGCGGGTCTTCATCTATGGGTCCTTCCACCTATGGAGTCCAACCTTCTCTTTTTTTTAAAATTCCATGGTTTCAAGTAGTATTACCTATGGGCATCTTCTATTATGAAATATGAACATAAATCATGTTGGTATTTTATATAGTATTGATTGATTATGTATGAATATGTCTTTTAGGCTTATTCCATGAATTGATTTTGTCTATTGAGACTATGCATGTTTTGAGCGACGAAACTATGAACTATTATGAGCTTTTGTGATGGATGTTGAGGTATCCTACATGAGGCTTTTATTACTATGTTGATGAGTTGAATTGCATTGAGTTTACTCATCTTGCTTTACTCTTGAATTGCATGATTTTGAACAAGTATCATGAACCCGCCATGTGTTTGATAAAATAACATGACAAGAATTCTCAAGTTATTGATGAACTATTACATGATTTATAAGTCAAGTGACTTTATGATAATTGAGGGCTTTTAAGAATGTATTGAATTCATGAAAAGTATCTATGATGTTACAAGTATCAAGTTTATCCCTATTTCAAGATTTTACCTCTTGTGAGCCATTCATGTTAAGGAAAGGGTTCATGTATGATTATGATCTACTCTCATGTTCAAGTCAGACTCACTACTAGAGGTTAAACATATTTATGAGCTATTCAAGTCATGTTATCATGTCTCTTACAAGCTACTCATGTTATTCTTAAAGTATGATTATTTCAAGCATTCTATGGGATTTGACTTAGCACCAATTAAGGATTAAGATGGGGGCTCGACTCAAGGGGTCCTTCTATAAAGTCTTCAGTTTTTGAACTATGTGCCACCATAGGCTTATGAATATTTCCCTTGCTATACTAGTGGATCCATCTAGCTATACCACACCTTGTTGAGGGTGTGACATGCCTCGAATTATTTATTGTATGGTTTTCCATGGAAAGTTGACCACACCTTGTTGAGGGAATGACATACCTCGATCACCTTATCGAGGGGGTGACATGCCTCGATCACATTACCAAGGGGGTGATATGCCTTGGATACAGATTAATAGCTTGCTTTGTCTATGTTAGTTAAGGTCTCTTCCCATATATGTATTATGTATTATGCAAGTTGAATGTCTTACAAACATGAGTCATTACAAGCACTGATCATACATGTCATATTGAGATTATATCTATTGCTTAAATGTATGCATTTTTAATATGATGACATATATCCTTGTTGAATTGCATCCCGGATACTTGGTACATTCAAACGTACTAATGCATACTCTATGCCTACATGATATCACCATGTAGGAATCGGAGCTCCTTTTGGTCATCCTACTCCATGTGGCTAGTTTGGTTCTCAGAGAAAGCTTTAGTGAATCCTCAATTCCAAGGAAAATATCTACTTATTTCATATTATATTGAGACTCCTTATGTTGAATACTTATTACTATATGTGTGAGCCCGGGAAGTGTCTTAGGCCCCTCTCTATTCTAAGGTAGAGATGTTGTTGGATACTATGTATTTAAATGCTATGAGCTTGACTCTTTTATGATTTTGTGATAATCAAAGACTTCCCTTCGCACCGCTTCACTTTTATTATGTTTTGTTGATGTTATTTTGCTTTCGTGACCAATAATGTGTGAATGGTATGCTAAGGGGCTTGTTTGGGGTCCTTCAGTGTTCCCCATTCGTTGTGTCATGCCTAGGCCCTAGGCTTGGGTTGTGACATTACTCCTTTGGCCTTACGGCCTTATGCTTCTGCTCCTATAATTCTAAGCATGGTGGCCAGGCTTCACACAAGTGAAGCAAGCATTTGACCTGTCTAGGCATTCTTCTTTTGTGAGGCCTTCCACACTTATGGCAATCAGGACTTTGTGAATTAAGAGCCACCTATTTGTCCTTCTGGAGAGGAGGATTATTGGTGGATCCATGCTGACTTTGCTTTTGCCTACCTTAAAATTTTTTACCACTGCCCCTTTGGTGATAGTAACTCCCACCTTCAAATCGATTCCTCTTAATCTCCCTTCCCCTTTCACGAAGCTTCTCCTCTACAATTAGCTCCATATATGTCATCAAGCAGGAAATGTCCATCTCCTTGACCCAATATAGGTGCCTTGCATTCCTTGGAGACTAATCCATGGTAACATTAGATATAAACTTGCTCATTTGAGCTCATGAAACCATGACCATAGATGAGCATACTTTGACAATATGGTGAATTTGAGGGCATACTCCCTTATGCTCATGGTCCCTTGTTTCAAATTGATAAATTCTTGGACCTTCACCTCCCTAATTCAATGGGGAAGAACCAGTCCAAAAAGGCACATTTGAATTATTCCTAACTAATAGGACACAATCCTTGGCCTCTCTTATCGGCCTATTGCTCATACCAAATCTTGGCACTCCTTCGAGTTGGTAAACCACCAACCCGACTTTCTCTTCCGACGGGATACTCATCACTGCCACTACCCAGTAGGCCTCTTCAATGAACTAAATAAGGTCCTCATCTATCTTTGACCCATAAAATTCTAATGGGTTCATCCGCACATAGTCAAGTACTCTAGCGGCTGGGGTAGGCACTTGGGGAGGTACTGTTATCTCCCAATTAGCTTGATTGGCTAAGGCTTGGGCCAATAGAGTGAATGCTACTCTAAACACCGCATGAGACACTCCATCGTCCTATGGAGTGGAGGGACTTATTATTTTGAAGTGCCTCTTCGATGGGGAGCTCTTCATGGTGGCATGATCTAGAACAAGAAAAAGCCCATCATTAGTTAGCAAAAAACCTTATTCAACTCTAACGCACGACGTGAATAAGAAAGAAGGGAAGACTTTCCTAAACTATTCACCAGCCTCTCACTCAAGATAGTGGTGTGCTTCAAAACCTTGAATGAGACTCTAAGCAATGGAGTATGCATGAACATCTGTGGAACATATCAAAATCTTGTGCTCTAATACCAAGTTTGTAAAGACACTACCTAGGTGCCTAGTCATCACATGATGAATGAGATACCCAAAGGCACATCACCCAAGTCATCTCAAACATCTTAAGCATTCATCGGCATTTAATGGAAATAATTTGCAAAAAAACTAAGGGAAAGGGGCTAAGGGCCATTTTAATAATGAAGAAGCATAAAAAAAATAATGGAAATAACTCATTTATTTTGTCTATAAGCATATGAATTACATCATAGATAGATGGGACCAATATCGGTCGATCTCCATTAAATAGAAAGAAATATAAAATAGTGCAACATAGAAGGCAAATGCCTCAGAAGGGCTACAAATACATCATCTCAAATTAAACTACGACACATGTTTGACTGAATGAGTGGAGGAGTCCCAAACTAATGGCTTACCACAATTAATAAAGCTAATCTAGGACGTTGAGTATTAGCCATGAGCCGGTAGAGGAGTTTCTATCCTTACATGGTCAAATCATGCAGGCAAAATATGTGTTACTATATTTGAATGTACTATGTATGCGAGATGCAATGTATGTATAAAATTCTAATATCATCATTCTTAAATATAACATATGAGTATGCATAAGATAAAAGATACATAGAATAAGCTTAAGCATGCACAAGGAATATGGCTCAAGATGAATATGAGATAATGCATAAGAAAGCACATGTAATGAAAATATAACATAAGATCATAAAGCTTGTGGGAATATACAATAACCGATAATAAGACTATGTGAGCTACCACATGGAATTCAATGAACTCCTTCCATTAGAAAAGGCCAATACACTCATTCCATTGGGAAAAAGTGAATATACTTGCCAAGATAGATATCCAAAATTTAGTAACTTTGCAATTGCATCTTTTATAACATTTGGGCCTACCTGGATCTACTAGTCTAGCCTATAAAGGCTCCTGTGGTAGGACATAGTTAGGGACATTGAGATTTAGTTTCAAGGGGTCATGCCTCAACTGTGGAATGAGTCCCAATCTCTAGTCCTCTCGGTGCTAAGTTATACCATGGAATCTTTAAGAGTAGCTCAAAACTTAGGAACCACCAAGTGAGGATTGTCCTTTCATCTTGGGGAACTATCTTAACATCTTTATGGCATTTATCATCATACTTATATCTTTGGTAAACCTAATTTTAAAGCTCTTCTTTAATTCCCTAATCATAATCATAAATCATATGAAAACTAGATCGATTAGGCTTTTATCATAGAACTATCATAAATCACATAAGTCATAAGAAAATTTGTCTCCTAAGGAATATCGAAAACGCCCAACCTTTGTCAATATCGGAACCCATCATGGTATCATCATCATTAGTCAAACATGCATATATACTTAGCAAAATAGTTGTTAAACTTCATAAGTAATATTTAATAACATAAATATCATAAAATAATCATAAACATGAATATTAACTTAAGGAACTTAGAAAAGAGGTAAAATATTTGATAAGGAACTTTATGGGTGGAAGGAGTACTCATTGGAGGAGCAATCATAAATCAAATCACATACCTTTGGGAAACTAGAGAGAAACGAGATTGAAGCCTTTGGTGAAGTATTTGGTAACCCTAGTTCTTGACTTGTCTTGTTCTTGAGAGTCATTTCTTTCCTTAAAATTTTTTAAGAGTGAAGAATGAAAGAGCGAATGAGGAAATTAGGGCTTGAAGGTTGATATAAGGTCCCTTTTTCCATCCCCAAAATGACATAGTTTAGGAATAGAAAGGATAAAAATGACAAAACTGCCCCTCATTAAAACTATCAGATCAAACCTATGTAACGCCAATTATGGGCCTTAAGTCCCTCTCATCTGACAATAGATCTAAAATTCCTGAAAACCAATTTCGCTGGATCCAAAGCTATGAAGCCTTGTTACGAGTCATATAAGCTTTTATAGGTTGTGGTTGGCCTCGTAGAGTCCTTCCACACTTAGCCATTTTTCACCTCTTTCTTAGCCTCTACCACGAAGCACTCTATGGGCCAAATCCTAGTCTATGGGCCATCTAACACGTAGGTCATCCTTCAGAAATTTCCCACTTTCCTTCATGTCTTATAGTCTCACTTACGATCCTAGCTACGGACCACGTGACATTCTACAGGTCATCACTTAGTCTGTGGGTTATCCCGCACTTAGAAACTTTTTGTCTTCCTGAAGTACTTTATTTAAGAATGGAACCTACGAGTCGTATGCTTACATACTGGCCATAATCCATCTCGTAAACCAAACTTCAAGTCTTTTTCCAGGACAACTTTTCTGCACACAAGGTTTCTAAAGTAGGGGTCATTATAGTCTCGTTAGAGGATGAATGTTTCCAAGAGGAAGATAATGTAAGGCCCCGTAAATCAAAAGGTCAAAATCTAAGAAAGAAGTGCAGAATTTGATTGAAGTGCAACTAAGTATTAGCCTATCTGCGGCTCATGGTTGATTTTATGGGTTGTAGATAGGCCTCATGGATAGAGATTAGACCTGGTGAAAATTTGAAATCAGAAGCCAAACTATGAAGGGGTTCTGTGAATTGTACAAGGAACTACAAGTAGTAGGAGGTTATCGTAGAATGGAGAGTAAAAAAATAAGTTTTTCAAGTTGAGGAAGTGCCAGCAGATGAAAGTTTTGTACAAGTTGTGGTTTGCTTTACAGGATATAATTAGGGCTCGTGGTTTGGGTCTAAGGTGAGAAAATTTTTTATGTATGGGGTGTTTATACGAGGTGTATTTATGACCCTTAGATTGAAAGATAGTTTGTAGAATAGGGATGTAGATGAAGGATCGGAGACATCTTTCAAATCTCAAAGTGTAACCAGGACAACACCTGATCGACGAGCGATAATCTGATCTACAACTCGTAGATTAGGCCCGTTAATTTTAATGAAGGAATTTTCAATCATTTTCTACCTATATACACCTTAAATTATGTTGTTTTAATCCTATAACTACCCATAACAACACTCATACTCCTCCATAAACATATTCATTCTCATGCACTCCTAATTTCTCTCAAAAATCTCCTAAGCTTTTCTCTCAACGATCGTCCATTAAAGCAAGTTAGAGTTCCAAGATTTCTAATGGATTCAAGGTCAATTTCTTCCAAACTTCTTGGGTCTCTCTATCTAACTATGTGGGTCTTAACCTATGGATCAATTCCATCCATGGGCCCCAGAAAAACAACTCAACCCTCTTTCAATATTTAAGTATAATTGTTACAGGGTTCACGATTCCATTCTTAATTGCATGATTTATGATTCATACATTATTCCTATATTCAAGTACATATAAATTTCTACCAATGATATGAATTACATGATTTTTAATTATATCTCAAGGAATTTCGTATACTTACTACTTAGGGATTATGAGATTGTTATGGGTTCTCTTAATTATGATTTGATTTGTCCCTAATTGCATAAATATGCATGAATTTCACTTGAATTCATGATTTTAACTTAGTTGACCATGAATCCATGTTTTTCCCTAATATTTCATCTCAATTTATGATTTATGAAGAAAGTTACAAGTGTTTAATCATGATCATGATTATGACTATGAAGGGTGGCCTAATACCCTAATGAGATATACATTAAAAAGGTTTAAGGATTGTACCTACATTGCATACAAATTGGGAGAATGAGCTATTCTTATTATTTGAATTGGGTTTATTATTTACCCTTCTTACTTTTTTAAGTTAGGAAAATATTATTAGGATAAGTTATGAACTATGAGATCGACTATTATACTTCATGTTTATGTATTCCATGGGATTTGACTTAGCTCCGAATGAGTCTTGAGGTGAGGATTCGACCTAAGGGGTCCTTATATAAAGTCTCTGAGCCTCATGACTACGTGCCATAGTAGGCTTATGTTGCCAATAAAGCCTAGTTAGTGGATCCACATATGACATTATGATTCATGACACTATCTTAGTGGGATTGAGTTCTACCTTGGCAAGTAGACTCCTCCTTCTCCATTTTAGAGGCAACATCGGAATTCCATATAATAGTTTGTATGGCCTTATTATTGGTTATGGTCCTATTCCCACATGTGTAAATTATTTACAAGCTTTATTATCATGATCCAAGCCTATGGCCTAGACGTGACCGGCAAATGAGGAACCTTAAAAAAGCCTTGTAGCATATTGTTGCACATCCTTGGTCGCAGAAGCAATAGAATACAATAATAAATAGTAAATTGGGATAATTGAGGCTAAGGGAACACTTTCATATCATGAATAACAAGAGTCGATAGTGTCAAATCTCATAGCAAAGTTACATAGCATGTCCAACAACACCTCTACTATATAGATAAAGATGGGGGCCAAGACAAAGCAATCAGGCTCACCCTCATAGTCAATACATAAGTCAAAGAGAGAATGTCTTAATACATAGCAAGAGATCATAAGTAACGTCCCCGGAATATAGGACTCACCAATAAGCTTGATAGAAGTCGTACTAGCCACGTGGAGGATGAGGATGATCAAGCAGTGGTCCGGTTCCTATATAGTGACATCATGTAGGCATAGAGCATACATTAGTATGTTTGAATGTACTAAGTATGTAGGATGCAATTCAACAAGAGATAAGCACCATAGTTGAAATGCATAGAGATAGACAATAGCTAGCATAATAACAATATGGCATATATGATTAGTCCTTAAACAAAACATGCTTATGTATGAGATAACATATGTATAAGAAGAGACCATTAACTATTAGAGGATCGTTGCACCCTACCACCCTTGGTGATTGAGGTACAAACCCCGTCAATATGTTGGTAGATTATCTCACCCTACCACCCTTGGTGCAGGAGTACAAACCCCCCGATAGGTTGATAAGTACAAAACCCCAACAAGGTTGATGGATTGTCGCACCCCACCACCCTTGGTACCGGAGTACAAATACCCTGATAGGTTGATGGGTACGAACCCCCAACAAGGTTACCCGGCGCACAACCCTCGGGTAGGGCATGGTCACATTCCAACAATATATTATAGAGAGCACCATAAATGTTCATTCATTTCATCATCATTTCATCCTATCATAATCATATAGTCATTCCTCAAGAAACCATAATCGGATATTTTATCAATCACTTAGAGGATGTGTAGTGCTAGTGTAAAACTATGCAATTCGGGAGTGAATCATGCGAAAACATTAAATGTAAAACCTTTAATAGATGCTGGTAACACCCTCAAGCAATTTACATCAAAACCCTTCATCAAATCTTACAATAGACTTTGATTTCATAACTTAAAACATAGCAAACACAGTAACAATTTCATGAGCTTCAACATAGTGTGCAGTGATTTTCATATTAAGATAGAATCAATTGTAAATCAATTTTAAATCATGAAAATTAGAGTGAAAGGAAGCTTGGGTGTCATGGGTAAAAGGAACCCATGAAAGAAACTCACATACCTTAGCTTTGAAAATGAACTTGATGAAGATTGGAGATGGAGACTTGAAGCTTGAGAGGAAATCCTTAGATCCGGAGAGGGTTTTGAGACTTGAGTTTAGGAGTAAAATATTCGCTAAGTATTTGAATGAGTATTGGGGAATGTTTAGAATGATATGAGGGTGAAGTATAGGCATTTTTATGTTTGGGAACACTTAGTCACAAGACTTAAAAGTCTTGGACCGAAGTTAAAAACGCCAGGGGCGCGAAAAGCTCTCTGAAATGAAAATTTGAAAAATCAAAATTGCTAATTGTTTGCTCCTAAATCAGGGTTATATCCTATTTTCCACTCCAAATGACACCTTGAACAAGAATATGAAGTCGTATTTTTGATATCGCGCACGAGTTTTGAGATATATGGAAATTACGATTTCAGGCACTTTCAAGGCACATTTTTCAGCACTTTTGGAGTTGTTACATTATCTTACCCTTGGGAACATTCGTCCTCGAATGTTAAAGAGACGTATATGAGAGACACAAACATGATAATTTCAGTCTGCATAGTAATGCAGTAATGCACTTACACATCATTTCAAAATCTCATTGTATGTGTAAAATCATCATGAACTTAGTGATTTTAAACATGAACATATGCAATGACATGAGGGCTGAACTTAAGACTCAAGATCATATAAAGGACTTAGATCAATAACTTAGGCTTGAGGGAAGTGGAAAAAGTAAGGATATCACTTTTGCATGTCCTCTTCGGCCTCCCAAGTAGCACTTTCAACTTGTTGATTCCTCTAAAGGACCATAATGGAGACGACCTCTTTGTTTCTCAATCTCTTCACTTGCATATCCAAAATCTGAACCAGAACCTCTTCATATGTGAAGGTTACCTTCAACTATACCCATAACATCAAGAGGCACAATGGTATTCAGATCACCCATACATTTCCTCAACATAGACATATGAAACGCCGGATGAACCGAATCCATTTCTCTAGGCAATTCTAACTCATATGCTACCTTGCCAACCCTTCTATTCACCCTATAAGGACCCACATATCATAGGCTCAACTTTCCCTTCTTATAAAATGGACCAAACCCTTCATGGGTGACACCTTCAAGTAGACCCAATCACCCACCTTGAACTCAAGATCCCTTCTCCTTACGTCAGCATCGTCTTCAACCTTTCTCTAATCATTCTAACCTTCTCCATAGCCTCCATAACCAGATCTGGTCCTAAAAAAACTCACCAACCTCAAACCAACAAACCGGTGGTCTACAATGTCTCCCATAGAGAGCCTCAAATGGAGCCATACCAATACTAGAATGATAGTTATTGTTGTAGGAAAACTCAATCAGTAGAAGATGGTCATGCCAACTACTTTTAAGCTCCAACACACATGCTCTAAGCATATCCTCAAGTATTTGGATGGTCCTCTCGGCTTGGCCATCCATTTGATGGTGGAACGTCGTAGAAAGCCTAACTCTATTACCAAGACCCCTTTGGAAGGACCTGCAAAAGTGTGAAGTGAATTGTGCCACACGATCCAATATGATAAAAAAAGGAACCCCATGCAACCTTACCATGTCATGAATGTACAACCTTGCAAAATCTTCATCCCCAAATGTGGTCTTAACCTGTAGAAAGTAAGCCGATTTCGTCATCCTATCGACTATAACACAAATGGAATCAAAACCCTTTCTAGTCTTGGAAAACCTAACTACAAAATCCATATTAATCACTTTCCACTTCCATGTAGGAATCTATATGTCTTGGGTTAGGCCACCAGGCCTTTGATGTGTGGCTTTGACTTGTTGACAACTATGACAACCAGAAAAACATTTGGCAATGTCCCTCTTCATGCCTCCCCACCAATACACATCTCTCAAGTCTATATACATTTTGGTGGAACCAAGGTGGATAGAATAAGAAGAGTTATGGGCCGCATCAAGGATCTTTTCTATCAAACCATCAATACTCGGTACAAATAACCTACCTTGGTACCTAAGAGCACCATCTCCCCCTTGGGAGAAAACCTCCACCTTGCCCTCTCTCACAAAGACTTCAACTCTAACAAGGAGCGATCAAGATCTTGTTTTGCTATTACCTCATCAACCAAGAAGACCTAGACTCATCCACAACAATAACATTACCTCTACCAACCTCCTCCAATCTAACCCCCAACCAAGACAATCGATGCACTTCCCTTGCCATCTCCTTCTCACCACTATCAACATGAGCTAGGCTACCCATGGACACCCTATTCAATGCATCCTCCACCATATTTGCCTTTCCCAGATGGTAATGCACACTCATATCATAGTTCTTAAGAAGTTCTAACCATCTCCTTTGCCTCAAGTTGAGATCCTTTTGAGTAAAGACATATTGGAGATTCTTATGATCGGTGAACACATCAATATGCACCACATATAAGTAATGGTGCCAAATTTTTAATGCAAATACCACAGCAGCTAGTTCAAGATCGTGGGTAGGGTAGTTCTTTTCATGCACTTTGAGTTGTCTAGAAGCATAGGCTATGACCTTACCTATTTTGCATCAACCACAACCCAAACCAACCAATGAAGCATCACAATACATAACAAATCTCTCAAGCCCATCTGATAGTGACAATATATGGGTGGACACAAGCTTATCATTCAATGTTTGGAAGAATCTCTCACAATCATCGGTGCACACAAGCTTAGCCTTCTTTTAAGTAAATATTTTCATAGGGGAAGCAATAGAAGAGAACCCACCTCTGACATTACCCTGCCAAGCCCAAGAAACTCCAAATATCTGACGGTGTCAATGGTCTAGGCCAATTTCTAATCACATTGGTCTTTTTAGGATCCATCTTTATACTATCGCCTGACACCACATCACCTAGGAAAGCAACCTCCCTCAAACAAAATTCACACTTCATATTTAGCATATAATTTCTCCTCCCTCAACCTTTGCGACACAACCCTCAAATGAGCCCTAGGCTCCTCCTCACCACGAGAATAGATCGAAATATCATCAATAAATACCACAATAAAGGAATCAAGGTAGGGTTTAAAGACCCTATTCATTAGGTCCATGAAGATGGTTGGTGCATTAGTCAACCCAAAAGTTATCACCACGAATTCATAGTGCCCATTCGTAGTCCGGAAGGCCATCTTGGGAATATCACACTCCCTCACTTTCATTTGATGATACCCGGACCAAAGATCAATCTTAGAGAAATTAGTCAAACAAATCATCAATCCTTGGAAAAGGATACCTATTCTTGATGGTGACATTATTCAGTTACCAGTAGTCAATACACATCCTAAGAGACCCATCCTTCTTTTTCACAAACAACACTGGGGCACCCCAAGATGATTGGCTAGGTCTAATAAATCCCTTCCCAACAAGTCCTTCAATTTTTTCCTTCAACTCCTTCAACTCCACCGGGGCCATATGGTAAGGAGGAATAGAAATGGGTTGAGTATCGGGGAGGAGGTCTATGCCAAAGTCTATTTCCCTTTCAGGAGGAATACTGGGAAAGTCATTTGGGAAGACATCAAGAAACTCATTTACAACCGAAAGCGACTCTATGGGAAGGAATTTAGACTCCACACCCGTAACCCTCACAAGATGGTAAATACACCCCCTAGAGATCAACTTACTGGCTTTAATGCAAGAGATGAATCTACCCTTGACCACCATATCTAGACTTTCCCACTCAAGGACGGGTTCATTTGGAAACTGGAACTTAATGTTACGATTCTACAATCAATAGAAGCATAGTATGCATGCGACCAATCCATCCCAAGAATAATATCAAAATTAACCATATCTAACTCAACAAGATCACAAGGCAATATTTTATACAGGATGTAAATAGGACAACATCTATAAACTTTTCTAGCGATAATGGATGCACCAATAGGAGTAGACACCTCATATGACTCATGCAACAACTCGGGGTCAACATGAAATTTTTGGGCAAAAAAGGGGATAACAAAAGAAAGAGTTGCACTCAGATCAATCAATACATGCACATCAAAGTCAAAGATTTTCAACATACCGGTGGCAACATCAGGGACTTCATCAATCCCCTTGCCTTCCATGCAAAGCATAAAATCGATTGTACCTTGGGGCACCATCTTGTCTTCCACCTCTCCCCAAAGGAACCTCATTAGCATCTTGTGGAAAAACCTCTTTTCCCTTGTTGTGATCTCAGCGAAAATCTACCTTTTTATGAACCACTTCCCCACAACCAAAGCGTGCATTAGTATCTTTGAGGCATGGGCCCTTATGACCCTTACCACACGTAGAACACACCTTATTAGGAACCACAACACCAATATCTTGGGGCCTTGGGAAGTCATTGGCAAATCCCCTATTAGAAGCATAAGAGGACCCTTGGCCTTGGTTGATCCGGACACTTTTTTGGAACTTAACCTCGAAACGGGCCCTCTTGGCCTCATGACCCCTCCTCTTCCTCAATTACTCCCCTTCCATTTGCTAGGCAAAGGTCATTGATGAGTCATAGAAATATGACTCTTATAAAACTTTAAACAGAGGATTTTTTGCATGTTCTCAAGCATACTTGTTATTTTGATGTTTATTTTAGTGAGTTTTCAAGAAAAATGACTAAGGTAGGGGGAAATAGGCAAACTATAAAACAAGGATGAAAAAGAACAAAAAGGCTATCAAGTGTGGGCACACGGAAGCGTACACGGCTCATGTACTATTACACGGACGGTGAGGCCCTTTATGGGCACATATTTGGCGACTGATGGCAGGAAAGGCATGTCCTATGGCATCCTCCACAGGCTGTGGGATGTCAGACAGGTCGTAAGTGTGGATGTCAAACTGACATGAAATCTTATCACTATCAAAAATCAAGAAAAAGAACAAAGGGAGGCCAGACCAAATGTGTCACGGGCAGTATGACCAACCACGGTCTGTGACATTGAGACGTGTAGAAGATTTGAGTGAGAAAATGATTAAGGCGTGACAGATAGTCTGTTTGACAGACCATTAACTATTACATGTACCATTCAATGGCATGTGGAGTAGCAGCTGACATTTGAAGCCAAGTATGACTAGATGGACCGTTACACAGTCCGTCCAATGCCTCATGGGTCGTTTAGTGTCCTGTTACCATGCCAACCTGATTTTTCGTAATTTAATTTGGATTAGGTTTTCTTTGTATATAAGTAGTTATTTTATTTCATTTTTAGACAGTCTTAGACAGCTAGAGAGAGAAAACACTGAAAACCATTATTTTCTTTGAGATTTTACAAGATTTTGGGATTTTACTTATCCAGTTCAAGATTGTAACTGTGTATTCATTGATTCTTCAACAGCAAGTCATTTATTATGAATTCTTTGTATCATTGTGGGTTTTCTTTCTTGAATATGCTAGGCTAAACCCACAACTAGGGTTGTGGGAACCATGACAAATCTCTATGATAGGCGAATATGGGGTAAATTTGGGATTGATTAGCGTATATATCGTAGTGATCTTCATCATAATTTTTTCCTTGATGAGTCGATGCATTAGGGTAAACTTTATTTGTAACATGACCGAAAGGGATGTTTTTATTAGGAAAAGAGTTCTATGATGGAAATTTGGGGTTTTTAACTTAGTCTAAGTACTTGAGTCCGAAAGGTGAGAGTATTCCGGGATTAACAACAAGGGTTAGTACGTACACATTCTGAGACAAAAAAGTGATGAATGATATGCATCTAAGAAGGAACGAGAGGTGAATTAGATGTTACAAAACTTATTATAGCTCATATATGTAATCATGAATGAGTTTACCACTAGATTTGGCTATCGCTTTAGATGTCATGGGGAACACAATCCTAGCTTCGCATATATTGTCTGAAATCTAGTAGTCCTTGCACTCATTTACTATTTTATTTTAGTAACTTAGTTCGAAAAACCAAAACCCCCATTTAGTTTATGCACTTTTCTTTCGGGAATAGATATTGCATCTGAAAATGGTGCTAATAGATATATTCTCACGCATTCCCTGTGGAATCGACCTTAACTCTTGTTGAGTTCTATATTTGATCAACGACCGCTTTATTATTCAAAAAATGTGACAAGTCCATTTCACTAATCAACATGGAGGACCGACACTCTTTACTAACCAACGGACACACCCATCACAAATTTTTTCATCCTAGATCTTGAGTCGGCCACCAAATATAGAGCATACTTAGAGAGTTGGGTAAATTTAAGGTCATACTTCCCTGCACTCATAGACCCTTGTCACAAATTCATAAATTCCACCAACTTAGCTTCACAAAGTTCAAGGGGGAAGAACTGATTAAGGAAGGACACCTTGAACTCCTCCTAGAGCACCACATAGTTGACTCCCTTTTCCTCCTTCCATTGATTGTACCATATTTGTGTTATCCCTGTGAGTTGGTAGGCCGCCAACTCCGCCTTATCCTCCGGCCTCACACCCATGATAGAAAAACTTTTGTAGACCTCATCATTAACCCTTGAGGGTCCTCACTCACCTTTGACCCATGGATTTCAGGGGGATTCATTCCTATGCAATCTCTTACCCGAGAGGCTGGTGTAGGAGCATGAGGGGCTTGAGCCCCTTGATTGGCTTGATTAGCCACCACTTGTGCAAGCAAGGTGAGAGCATCCCTAAGCTCTCCATTGGCTGGTTGCTCCTCGAGCATGCAGGCTTGTCTTCCCCTCATATTAGGCATGATCTAGCTTAACAAAGAACAATCATTAGGGGGAAAGCTTACTTCAACTCTATAACATGACTTAGAATATGAAGAAGGGAAACATTTCCTAAGACATCTCATAGCCTTCTACTCATAGTTGTGGTACACAACACAACTATGAATAAGACTCTAATCAACGTGGTGTGCTGGACTCCAAGGATCTAACAACCTAGTTCTTTGATACCACCTTTTTCACGACCCAAGCCTAGTTCCTAGACGTGACTGGTGAATGGGAAACCCGAAAGAACCCAAACAAGTCTCGTAGCATATCATTACACATCCTTGGACGCGAAAGCAATAAAATCAACAAGAAATAGTAAATTGGGACTATCGGGGCTAAGGAAACACTTAGGCCCAAGACTTAAAAGTCTTGGACTAAAGTAAAAAATTTACCAAAATTTTACACTAGTGCACGCCCTTGGCGTATCGCGCCAGGGGCGTGGAAAGCTCTCTGGAAATGAAAATTTGGAAAACTGAAATTGCTAATCATTTGCTCTTAAATCAGGGTTAGACCCATTCCCCACTCAAAATAACCCCCTGAACCAGAATATGAAGTCGGATTTTTGATATCGCGCACGAATTTTGAGATATATAAAAACTACGATTTCGGGCACTTTCGAGGCACATTTTCGGATATTTTTTAAGGTTGTTACATTTATAACATGATATTACTTATCAGTTAAATGTGCATTGACAGTTTACATAATCATTTCCCCACAAAATTATATTGTGAAGCTATTTGCATTTCATACCTACTTACTTTATTTTGCATGCCTACATACTTCGTATATTCCAACATACTAGCGCATACTTTTTGCCTACATTATATCACAATGTAGGGACAGATGACAATTTTACTCTTTCTTATTGTGGCTAGATCTTGACCCCATAATTGAAGACATCTTGGTGGGTTCCCATGCTTTGAAAGTAAGCCCTTTTCATTCATGCTCTTATGTTCCCATGCTTCGAGAATAAGAACCCGATAAGGTCAAGATTAGTAGAGGCATGTTTTAGACAAAGTTGATGTAATCTCTTTGATAAAGAAATTCTTGACTTCTATCATAGATTTGGCTTTAAGACTTATTTTTGCTGATTTTGCTTATATTGATACTTAATTACCTTATGTATGCTTATGAAATTTTAAGAGGGTTGGATGAGATTTTTCAGGGTCCTTATTGGCCATATATAAAGGACATTCCACGATACATATAATGAATTAAAGGTTGTAGTTCATGGCTCATGGCTTGGATAGTTGAGTAAAGAATTTGGCTTAGGCATGGGCGAAATCATGAAGGGGTTCTACGAGTCGTAGAAGACAGGAATGTATCCGTGGTTCAAGATTCAGAACATATGAAATTGGTCCAGGTTCTACAAAGGACTATTTACGGAAGATAGAATGGGTCCCATGGACCCTGTCAGAAAGTTTTTTATTAAGCATATTTTTATCATTTTCTACCCTCCTAACTCCTAAATTACATCGTTTTTGCCCTATGAAATCACCTATAATCGATTTTATGTTATTACTTACCTCAAACACAGTTATTTCACCAATTTTTCACGGAATAACCTGTCTTCTTCTCCAAATTCCTCTCAAGCTCAAGGAAGATCAACTAGGGTTTTTGCAAGTTCCACCATTAAAACCAAGATTTTCAAGCTAGGCCTCTACTCAACGTATGTGGTATTCATCCACGAATCCCTTTCACCTATGGAGACCAAAGAAACCCTCAGTTTTTTATTCAATTTCAAGTATATCTTTTATAGGTTTTCATAATCTCAATGTCAATTGTATGAATTATGATTTATATGATGATTATTTACTAAATTATTCATGAATTTCTATAAATTACACGATCCCTATTTTTTTTACAAGTGAATTATATTCTAAGCTATATAGGGTTAATGAGATTGATTAGGTTCTTTAAATATTGATTCAATTCATGTTATTTTTACAGATCGTGCATGTGTTTTTAATCTAACTTCATGACTTCAAACTAATTTTATGTCACGGCCCAACCTAGGGTCGTGACCAGTGCCCGATAGGGGCACTTAGACACATACTAACCCGAATTTCCCAATTTATCCGAC